>JXCR01078594.1:0-10466 GCA_002079205.1 Phalaenopsis hybrid cultivar
AGGTCCATGGTACCCTGACTCGGCTACATCTACTTGTTTAGGGATTATTCTTCCCTTTTTTTGACGACCCTCTTTAAGCCCTGCCAAAATTTTGATGTTTTTTTTATGTCGTATCATAGTCCCTACTTGTGGATAGGCCAAGGCCCATTTGAGATACGGTGATTCACCCTTTGCTCTTATGACTCAGTCAGGCCTTGGAAGCATAATATGAACCCTACAGAAAGACCTTGTTATTTTATAGGCCTCAATTGCCAATGAGCCACTACCCCATTGGGATGTGAGAGACTCACTCTCTACCTTGTAGCTTAGCGAGAGCTTTGAAAGTATCGAGATATTACAGTGCAGTAAGCATCATTTTTTACACCCTCTACTAGACATCACCTAAATATAATCAGAACTCCTTTAATCGAGAGTATTTTTTAGCACTTTCCAAGTTTAATTAACCAAGGGTATACGTTCTCTTGGAAGTTGGTATTGACCTCAAAACAAGCATATGCATTTTATTTTCTCATTTCGGACATACACTTTTTGGTTGTCACGCAAAGTTTACTTTATGGAAGTTCTTCACACTATTTCTCTCACTTATCTTCATTATCCTATGTTCTTATCTTCTGATTCCTATGTTCTCCAGATCATCCATATGATGTGGAAGAGAGATTTACTGTGAAAAATGGAATTATACGACAATAGCCAAATTGGCGACTCCTTCAAAAATAGAAGAGAGAAAAATAACAAAAACATTAGTTATTTCCACTGGCCAAACCATTTCCGTTGGCTGACCATCTGCTGCTGAGCTGCCTCCTGCTTTTGGTTGACCACCTTCATTGCCTTAATATCTTAATAAGAGGAAGAAACATCTTGATCCCTGCTGAGAAACCTACTATTGAGAGATTGTGAGACGAACTCAAAGAAATTAAAAGCTGCTTCGCCATCTTTAACATTTGTAGCCTTGTTGCCGACCTCATACTTCTACTCACATCGAACACTGTAACCAGATCTATGAGAGATTGTCAAGATGAATCAAGCACAGAAGTCGGTACCTTGGACCAAACCACTGTGCAAAAATTAGAGATTTTACACTTAATAAAATCACATAGTTCTAATAATCATGATATATGGAGACCAAGCGGCTTTCAGTCGACCACATGCATCCGACAGACAACCTAACTCTGGCACAACTACTTCTAGCCAACTACCACTTCTGACAAGCAATCTACCTTCAGCCGGCCACCAACCATAGATTCACAAGTAAAGAGGTTGGTGGCCAAACATAGATTCACCGGCCGACAAACAGTGTCACTACACTGCCAACCAATTTGTCGTTGACCTACAGCCCGATCGTCTTGCCACCCGACCATTTGTCGGCCCATTTACTTCTGTTGCGAGGACCCAATCACACAAACTCCACAAGCAAAAGGAAAAGGGTTTGCGAGCTCAAAATTTCAAAGCTAGGGGCTCGACAGACACAATCGCAAGAACTGACCTTAATCCCATCTTCATCCTCCTATGTTTTATCTCTTTCCGCGTTGGTTTTCTTGCAAAGCTCTGTCTTTGCCTGTGAAGAGGATGAAAAACCCAACCTAGCAAATTTTGCCTTCAGTAATCAGAGTCTGGATATTGACTCCAGAGTGAGTGGTTTAGTTGGGAGGCTTACATTGCAGAAAAAGATTAGACTTTTGGGTAATAAGGTCGGTGTTGTGCAGAGGTTGGGATCCCAAGCTATGAATGGTGGTAGAAGGCGCTTCATGGTGTTTCTTATGTTTGTTCGGGGATCCCTTTCTCGAGCTTGGTATCTTGAGTCATGAGTTTTTCTCAAGTGATTTTGAATACCACGTCCTTGTTTACAGCCTTTGAAAAGTGTTAGGTATGGTTCATATACCATAAATGGGATAGATGTTGTAGTGAAGCGGAAGAATCTGTCTAATCGGGGGAGTTACATTATGTGGGTTGGGGGTGCGGGGGCAACTCCCCGCGGTTTGGTACAGGGGTAATTTNATTGGAAAGTGTTAGGTATGGCTCGTATACCATAAATGGGATAGATGCTGTAGTGAAGCGGAAGAATTTGTCTAATCGGGGGAGTTACATTATGTGGGTTTGGGGTGCGGGGGCAACTCCCCGCAGTTTGGTACAGGGGTAATTTAAGTAATTGTGTATTGTACTATAGGGTTATATATATGTCATGTCTGTAACCCTAGGTGAGCTGAATCTTGTATTTTGTATTCTTTTCTGAATATTGAAAGGAAGTTGTCGCTCTGCTCCCGATGACATAGGCATCTTTGTCGAACCTAGTTAAATCTGTGTGTTCTTCTGGATTTGTGTCGATTCCTGATTTCTTTGCCCTAATTTCTGAACAAGTAATATCAAAGCGAGGTTCTAGGGCATGGAAGAAAAATTTAGGCGGCGCGGGAATAAAAAATATTTTGGCCGAGGATTTCAACGACTAGGGCTTCCGATTTGGAGCAGTTCGAAAGAAGATGAAGGTGCGGTTTTCATTCTTCCGTGATCGGCAAAACCACAAAGGGGGCTTCGGGCTTCGGACGGTTGAGCAGACGAATTCGGCACAATTTTCGCAAAGTAGTTCGGGGACCAGACGCAAAGGGTTTTCGCGCACTAATCTGATAAAGATTGTGACTCGCGTAGAAGGAATTCGACAAGCGAGAGGTTTTGCGAAGCTGCTCGACTAAGGAGTTCATGCGAAGGGCTTTGGGTTCGGAGTTTTTCTGCGACGCAGAGGGGAAGGAGCAGTTCACGACCTATTGGAGATTGCGAAGAAGGTTCGCAGAAGGCGCATAAAGGATTGCAGGCGATTTCGAGTAGAGGGAATTTATTTGTGGAGCTTCGGTGCGCGAAAGGAAGATTCACGTGCAGGTCTGATTTGTTTCCTTGCTGGGAGAAAGCGGCGGAGAAGCGGAATTTGAAGGGCAAATGCGGAAAAGAAAATTTAGCGCGGAGATATTCCAGAGATTTTTCAGGACTCAAGAAAGGCAAATAAATGGAATCTTCTTCTGCACTAGGGAAAGGAAAGATTTCTTTCTGTAAGGAAAGCGGAGGTGAAGTTTTTTCTAGAAGGAAAGCGAAAACATAGCTTTTCTGGAAGGAAAACGGAGCTTTTTTGGAGGAAAAAATTAGCTTTTCTGGAAAGCTAAGGCGGAGCTTTTCTTGGAAGTTTAAAGAAAATGATTTATGAGAAAGTTTAATTAAGGGATATTTAATTAAGGGAAAGTTTTTTTTTTTCTGGGAAACTTAATTAAGAGAATCTTAATTAAAAGATTATTTAATAGGATTTGTGGCCCAACCCACATTGGTGCATAAAAAACTCCATGATGTATTTTCTCCTAAGGGGCTAAATTTTCGCCAATGTGGAGATTTGTTTGGCATATGTATTTCTCTTAAAGGGCTATTTGTTAGACATATGTATTTCTCCTAAGGAGCTGAATATTCGTCAAGGTGGAGAATTGTTAGACATATGTATTTCTTCTAAGAGGTTGGATATTCGCCAAGGTGGAGATTTGTTAGGTAGGGCTCATATACCATAAATGGGACAAATGCTGGAGCGGAGCGGAACCCACGAGCGGAGTGGAGTCGAAGGATCTGTCCAATCGGGGGAGTTTCATTATGTGGGTTGATGGTGCGGGGGCAACACCACGCGGTTTGGTACATGGATAATTTAAGTAATTACATATTGTACTATATGGTTATATATATGTCATGTCTGTAACCCTAGGTGAGCTGAATCTTGTATTTTATATTCTTTTCTGAATATTGAAAGGAAGTCGCCGTTTTGCTCCCGATGACATAAGCATCTTTGTCGAACCTCGTTAAATTTGCGCGTTCTTCTGAATTTGTGTCGATTCCTGTTTTTCTTTGCCCTAATTTCTCAACATAAATGAATGATTAGGGATCCAGCTAGTCGACACTCTCCTCCACTCTGTCGCACGGAACTAGACACGGCGGACACTAGTCCCGCTTCATCATCCGGCCAACCTCACTGTCCGGCCGCCTGACTATCTTGGACCGTCAGATTATCTCGAGATCCAGCCAAATCATTTTTTGAGCGCAGTAATATATAGGAAAATTCTGCACCAATTTTTGGATTCATTATCTGAAGCTTGTCCCTGTAGGCTTGAGGTTTAAAAGCAAGAGCATGACATTTTACTTAATGTTGCTGTTATGATTTGTGTGCGTGTTCCGAATATTGCGGCCAAAATGTCTTTTGGAGTTAGGTGATATCCTTCTTTCATAATTTGGTAGCTAATCTCTGTTTAGTGATGCTTCCTGTGACTGATGATCGAGCCCTAAAACTACTTCAGCACTAAGCTGGTATTATAGTTAAAAATAAAAATTAGATTAAATACAAACTTATATATATATTGAAGATGAATGGCATCTAAATGCAGTAAAATTCTTCTAATTTTGGTTGTTATAAATGTTCCAACCTAGTTTAGTATTTCACATATTTTATCAAATATTTCAATATGCATAAAACTGTACATAGAAAATTAATAAAAATAACATGCCCAAAAAATTTTAATTTGGAATTATATTTATGTAAGTTAAATCGCATTAAAAATAATTTTCACATTAATTATGATACATGAAAAATCTTAGTTGAATCTTTGAACAATTAACCTCAATTTCTTCTAATTCAGCGCTAGGCCCAATTTTCAAAAACTCGATTAATACAATGTAACTAAAAAATTGGGTTGTTCGTGCTTTTAAAAATTAATTTCAATTGACCAATATATTAATGGTACATGTATACCCGAAATATCGCCGAGCCAGGCCGAGTCGGAGGGATCGTCATTGTAGGAGACACGCTAGCAACCACGTAACTTTCGGGCTAGCCACCATGATCAACCATCTTCATTCAACCGGCCAGCCATCTGTGTCAACCACCATCAGCAGGCAATCCATCATGGGCCAGCCAAAAGGAGTCTAGCTGGCCAATAGGGCCGACCAAACACCAACTGGTCGGACAACATGACTGGCCAACCCGTACTGGTTGGCTGGGCTGGCCAACACTTATCAATTGGCCACTCTCGCCGGCCAACACCTCCTGGGTTTGCCACTACCTGTCGGTTGACCATTCGATGCCTACGAGTCTAACGATGAGAAAGCTTCATGACAATGGATCCAAGCAAGAAAAAGATTGGAGTACCCCTTACGGCCCCCTATAGAGCAAGGGCAAAAATGAATCTCCCTCTTCCCCCACATTTCTCTCTACAAATAGAAGGATCTTAACATTTATTACGGGTCTTGGGCTGTAGGTCGTTGCCTCCTAGGCTCTCTCTCTAACCCTCTATGTTGGGAGCACGTTCCCCTTCTTCACTCACTTATAACCTTACTTTGTGTGGAATAATAGGGGCCAAAGAGCACGAAAACACCCATATTTGCCCCGTCGGCGGGGCAAATCTTTCTCTTTCTCTCCCTCACTTTCTCCTTCCATTGGGTTTCATGGTTTATTCTTCAAGCACGATCCAAATGATAGATTTGGATTTAATATGATATGGTGAGCATGGATCATCTCATCAACAAGAAGATGGGTATTTCGAGTCAAAGAAAGCCCAAAACAGAGAAACAAAAAGAAAAAGAAAAGAAGATAAGAAGATGAAGGCAAAAAATAAGTGGTGAAATAAAAAAGTAAAGTGAAAAGAGGACGTCAACAAAAGTGACAAGACAAAAATAAAAGAAAAATAAAAAAGAGAACAAAAAAAAAAAAAAGACAAGAAGGAGAATGAAGAATCTCTCTCACACTCCAAGAAAAGGAAGATATTTACTTTTCTCTTTAAAGAAGACAAAATATATATCCCTCCCACTAAACCTGCCCTTTGGGGTGGGCAAATAAATTCTCTCCATTGAATTCTCTCTTCCAACATGAACAAACAAAATATTACCTCATTAAGGTCTCTCTTCCGGATGATCAACTAAAATTTCTCCTCAAACTCAATCTTAAGAAACCCCCAAAAGGTGATTCCCTATCAAAAGTGACAATATCTGCAAAAAGTATGACACAAATTACCCCACTAGGGAGTCTCAACAATTACCGCTGTGAAGGCACCAACAAAACCCGACAAAACCCACCGGAGGCATTGTTCCGACAAGAGAAAAAGAGATGCGCAGAAAGCGAGACTTGATTTGAGAAAATTAGTTTAATTGATTACGCTCTCTAAAATTTGACTCACTCACTAAAGACTGGCAGAAGGATTGTTCAAAAACTAAGTGAAGCTAGAGGCTAAGAAAAGAATACTTTATGTACTTATGAGTTTTTTATTCTTATTGCATTTTGTCTCCATGAAGTGAAAAACTCAAAAGCTTTATGTATAACCTAAAAATATCGCCTCGTCGAGCTGGTCGTTGTCGAAGATGCACCAGCAGGCACATACTTGTTGGGTCAACCAACCAACTTCATTTAACCGGCCGACCACCTATGTCGTCCACCATCAGCTGATTGGCGCCATGTGTTGGCTAAAAGGAGTCTAGTCGGTCGGTCAATTGGGCCTACCATAAACCAATTTGTCGGCTAAACACCAACTTGCCAACCACATTGGTCGACCAACCCCTATCGGTCGACCATCTGGTCCTGCCAGCACCCACAGGCCGGTAAACCCCCAACTGAATGACAAGTTGGGTCAGCCAACACAAACCAGCCTGTTACTTGGGCCGACCAACAGGACTAGCTACCCCGACGTTGGCAAGTCGAGAGATAATAAAGCTTCGGGACAGCAAATCCAAGCAAGAGAAGGGTCAAATTACCCCTTACAGCCCATGATAAAGCAATGACATAAATGTAATCTTCCTCTTCTCCCTCATTTCCTCTATAAAAAGAAGGTTCTTAACATGTATTAAGGGCTCTAGGCTCTAAGCCCTTGGCCCCTATGCTATTTCTCTTAACCACTATGTACAGAGCACACTCCCATCTTCCCTCACTTTTAAACTTACTTTATATGAAATTATTCCAAAGAGCCTGAGAACGCCCTCTTTATCCCTCGGTTGGGCAAGTCTCTCTCTCCCTTTCTACTTCCTCTAAGTTTCACACTTTATTCTTTGGCCACAATCCAAATGACAGATCTGCATTCAACAGTACATATGAATTATTCAAACTTTATCTGCCACCTTATTTTTTAAAAAATATAAAAAACATAACTTCTTAGCTTTAAAAATATAATGAATACTTCTTATTTATCATATTATCTTTTGTAGGGAAACCACTTATTTATTTTTTAAAAATAGTCTAGAATGTGAGACGTAATCAATCATGTGAAAAGCACATTAAATGATTCATATAATGTGTAAGTCTAGATGATAGTTACTTAATGGGAGAGAACAAATAGCGTGTTATAATTTGAGAGAACTATTATGTTTGAGCTTTTATGACTAAGATGCACGAAAATGCCTTGATTTAACTAACCTAGTGACTTGAGGAGTTGTAAGACCTTAGGCAACGTTCATGTTGATGAGTTTTAAAATGATAGCGACATATTAAATCATGTAGAGGTTATGGGAATGACTCTAACAAGCTAACCTAATGAATAAAGATATGGAAATAACAAAATAAAGATTGTGAATATTCTAACAATCAATCATATGTGATCTTTTTCAAGATATTAAACCAAGAAGAAATATTGAGGATTGAAATCATTCAACTTTTATCTTTGAGATAACAATTTAATTAATTTCTAATGCTTTGGAATATATTTTTTTTATATTTTAATGAAAGATTAATCAAAGGAATCCATTATTAATGTTGTCTGGGAACTAATCAATATACCTAAAAATTAAAATATTAATGGCACTAAATGAGGTCTTTGGAAAAAGATTGCATAGTCTATGTTGTATTATTAGAGGGTCTGTTTGAAGTAGTTGCGACTGTTTAAAGAAGCAACGACGAAGCTACTGCAAAAGGAACAGTTTTTTAAAAAGTTGTGGTGCTATTATAAATTTAATTTATTTTTAAAAAGTCAGACCACACATTGATAATAGAAATCACACTTTAACAACTTGGGTTGAAAAAAAAAAAGTTTTCTATCATGAAAATTTATAAAAATAGCAACAAAACATATCATCAAACAGAACTGTGGTGAAAGTCTGAAAAGCAAACAAACAGAAAGCTCTCCCAAACAAACCATAGATTAATTACATAAGGGTACATTTAAGAAGAATATGATTTTTTTAGTTGAATACAAAAATCAGACATTCATGCCTCTTTGTTAATGAATTCAATAATATTTTACATCTCAATAATTTATTTTAGTTTATTCTTCAATACATTGACCCAATCAAGTTTATCCTTTTGTATCGAAGATATAAACCTCATTAGCCTAACTTGCAAGAAGAAATGGGTCATACTTTGCATATTTTTTGTTCATTTTAACTTCAACAACGTCATACAAGCTGAGTGTTGGTGTTTCTCAATTATGAACGTGATCAAATCACTCACAGTTGAACATGTAGACGCTGCGTTCAATATAACCCAGATATTGCAGCCGAACTACTTCATTTATATACCGTAATAGTTGATATCATTATCTCTGTGTGTGTGTTTCATCTAACACAAACACCATAATTATAATTCTATTTTCCTTCACACCAAAAAGTCATGTCAAATCGGTAACCTTTTACATCACATATTTTTCATGTTTTGACACTACGATTAAGCCCTCAAGCAAGATCTAATAAGCTATGATCTGTGATTTTATTACTTGTATTATGAACCTAGAAGACGCTCCAAAGAATAATTAATTTTACTTTTAATTTCACAACTACACAACATACTAGTGAATTGAAAAGTTACTTCAACGTATGCATAAATTAAATCATTTTGAAAATTCTTCTACTATATTCTTTCTTACAAGAGAGTCGTCCTCTATGTTGAAGCTCTCAGTAAATAACCTACGCACTTCATTGTTATTTGTATGTTTGAGTCAATTTGTATAGCATTTTGGATAATAACTGAGAAAATTTTTGATTAAATTTAATCTTATTGTAGATATGGTTGTACTTCATCACAATTCAGCAGAGCATACAATATAGTTGCTCGGAGCTCTCTATCATTGAGGTAGCATGTACCATTCCTACCTAATAATTCACCTGATGTCTAGAATACAGATAATTTTTCTTACAAAGACATATCACCAACAGTTCCATGTGTATGTTGCCCTTGATCAAAATAATAGGAATAGAAAGTAATGTCTCATGTAATAGGTATGTCTTGCATATATATATATATCCCACTTGACGTGCTTTATTCTTAACAGTCATTTTTATTTTATTTAGAAATCCACATAGTTGATTCATTGTAGAAAACATAAGATAATAGATTACTCCAAAATAAAATACTTGTCTCCCAAAGGAATAAATCAACCTATATTTCACTAGACCTCCCAATATAGCCTTAGAACATAAATGTATGGGCAAATGTTCCATTGATTCAAAAAACAGGGGGAGAAAATATCCATTCAAGCTTGCATAACAATAAAGGAATACTTGCATCGTCAAGACTCCTCAGAGAATCAATACTCAAAGACCCTGTACAAAACTCCCTAAAGAATGCACTAATTTCAATCAACGAATCAAATACTAGCTTTGGTAACACATTGACTGTAATAGGTAAAAAGCACTGCATAAAAATATGGCAATCATGTCTCTTCATGCCAAATATTTTGCCCGTCCCCAAGTCAACTTAATGGCTTATGTTAGAAGCATAACCTCTTGAAAACTTGAAAGAATGCAACAACTTAAAGATGGTTTTTATTGATCCAATGTGAGACAATATATAGCTTAAGGCTTTATTATTTTACCTACATTTATCTCTTATAGCTCTAACTCCCTTCTCTTGCAATACTTCTTCGGGCTCAATCTTTCTTTGATGTTGTCTTTTGTCTTTCTTTTAATATCTAGAACAGTATTAAACATATAAAAAAAGTTCTTCTCAATATGCATAACATCAAGATTATCCTTAATCAAATTGCTTATTCAATATGAGATATACTAAAAAACTTTTTTTTTTGGCTAGTTATGTGTAACGCCAAAATCTGGAAGAAGACTCGAGGCTAATTCTAGTCTCTCAATGATCTTTGGTGCTTTTAAGATCTTTTATAATAAAACACTTTTGGTTGTCCTTGGGGACATGCTTGATCTCTTAACTCTATTTTTGTAGAATGCATCTTTATTCCTTTAGAATGGGTGGGTGATCATGTGCTAAGAACAATTAATGAAATCAAACCAAGAATTTTTTGTTCCATGCTTCAAAGTGAATGCTTTGAACAAATCTATACAGTAGGGAAATGTCAATTTTCCGGTTGTGCTCCAACCATATAGCACCCCATAAGCTAAGAAATAACTAATCGTCCACATAAGAGTAGCTCTAAGATGAAAGTTCTATTTCATAACAATATCATAAGACAGCACCCCTGTTTCCCACAATAATTATTGCTCATCGATAAGAGGCTGTAAATATACATAAATTT
>JXCR01078595.1:1964-56804 GCA_002079205.1 Phalaenopsis hybrid cultivar
ATATATATATATATATATATATATATTCAAAAGAAATGGCTGAAGGCGGTTATAAGAGCCTCAATCATCTCTCATGCGCCAAATAATTCAAGTATCACATCCTACACCCAGGGGGAATCGAACCCCGACCAGAGGGGACTTACAACTGACAAACAGATGTCCAACCAATTGATCTTAGTACGCGGCAAATATATGCGTATAATTTGTCAGAAATATACGTATAATTTGTCAGAAATATACGTATAAATCTCTCCTTCTAATCTAGTANCTCATGCGCCAAATAATTCAAGTATCACACCCTACACCCAGGGGGAATCGAACCCCAGACCAGAGGGGACTTACAACTTACAAACAAATGTCCAATCAATTGATCTTAGTACGCGGCAAATATATACGTATAATTTGTCAGAAATGTACGTATAATTTGTCAGAAATATACGTATAATTTGTCAGAAATATACGTATAAATCTCTCCTTCTAATCTAGTACTGGAAATAGAGCTTTAGCAAATGCAATTTTATATGTGCCGATTTCCTTTAAAATAAAATCATCAGATTAGCAACCGCATAAGGGAATTAAAAAACTGAAAAAGAAAAACAAAAATTATACTTAGATAATTCAACTTAAAAAAAGGGAAGCTTTTACCTTCATATCACCCAACTCTCACATATTTTCATTTCTAACGCCTAAACTTTGATTTTTATATTTTTAAGATCCAAACATTTAAATTCACATTAAAAGAAAAATCACTATTTTAACTTTTAAACAATAAAATACATATTTTTATTATGTGTATGGTGATATAGATATAAAAATTAAACTTAGCAGATAAATATGCAAATATATAAAAATTGAGTGATATGAATCTAAATCTTCTTTAAAAAAATTTAAATATATACCAAATTTTTATATATCCTACGTNAGGTGATATAGATATAAAAATTAAAGTTAGCAGATAAATATGCAAATATATAAGAATTGAGTGATATGAATCTAAATCTTCTTTAAAAAAATTTAAATATATACCAAATTTTTATATATCCTACGTATCTAAGATCCGAAATTTTATGTGTACATTTAAAGCCTTTTGTTATCAATTAATATAAGAAGAAAAGATTTATTTTATTTTTAAAAGTTTAAATAATTATATTCTTGTGTGGCATTGAAAATTTTGGTGAGACAAATATAAATATTAGAATTTGGCTTTACATATGTAAATACATTAAAATTGTTTGGCCTATATGTAAATGCCAGGTATAAGACTCACAATAATTTTTTTATATTTAGATATTAATTTTATAAATAAGGACAATTTGGAATTTAGGATGTATGTTGGTTTTCTTTAAGAAAAAGTTTTATCTATCTCTCATAAACAAAAAAAAAAGGAAAGGACAATCACAATAGTCGGGAACAAAGGAATTAATCGACCGACAATCTGCCGCTAGGAGCCCAGCAAATGAATTTGCTCTACATAGCTAAAGGTTGACAGGTTGATTCGCCCCTCGCCAGTTGTTACTGGGGAGATCTTAGCCAAACCGGTCAACTAGATACAACCCGACTGGAAGAAATTCAGATAACCGGAAGAAGCCAACTGAGGGGTGTGTTTAGGCCACATATGCAAAATACTATAATCATTCATATTGTCCAAATTAAGAAGGGGCATATATGTAATCTCTGGGTCAATACCTCTTTAAGCTTATAAATGGGGAGCCCTTTTTTTAATAATGTTTACACGCTTCATTGTTCACTTCTCGTTGTTTTTTCTTCTCGAGTTACTATTTTTTATTCCTTAGGTGTGTCTCACGAAAAATTTCAGATTCAGCATTCTGAAATGTGTGGTAATCTTGGATCTATACCGTCAATAAGAAGAGGAGCACAGCTGCAAACGAAAAATTACTAGAGAGAGATGGTGAATATAGAATGCACCGAAGACGTCATGGAAGAATTTGTAAAAAGAGAAATGCAGGAGTTGAGGAATCGGATAACAAATCAGGTATCGGGACAGATCACGGAGGTCTTTGATCCCGATATTTTTTATATGTTAGTATTTATGAAGTTGACACCACTACTTGAATATTTTAATCTCCGATAATGGCGCCAAAAACTTGATCATAAGAAAAGTAAGATTTTAATTATATTTGTAGGGATTCTACACAAGTGTAAATATCATTATCAAGTAATATAGGGCTTTCTAATTAAGCCCCGGATATCGATCCCACGGAGATCGAGGTTAATCACGGCAGCTTTAAAGAGAAGTTCTAGTTTAAAATAACACGCCCTAGCTTGGAAGGTCAATAAAGGTTTGGTTTTGATTATATCCTACAATTATCACTACAATACTACTTCTACTTCTAAATAAAATACTTAGGTGAAAATCAGAAAGTAGGGTTTAATATATTAAAAGTATTCTTCGTCATGCAATAATATTAGTGATATGTAAAAGTAAAACAAGTTGTGAGAGAGATTGTGACAAATAGGAGCAATTATATTCTTTACCCTTACTAGAGATGCTATAAAGAACATTGGTTAATCTAAAATTTTAATAGTTTTAAAGACGAGCTAAACAGGGAAGATACTAGCTCTTACTCTAGAGTTTCCTCTTATCACTCCACCTGGAGGCTAATATCTTGCATCAAAACCTAAAACAATAGACCAAATTAGGGGGCTTTAACATGTCACTCTAAAGTCCTTTAATTCTACACACATTAAAGGTTATTTCTCTATTTATTTGCACTCAACCATATAAACTACATTCTCATCTATACAATCTCATGTGATTCTACCACAGTTGATTGAGACAACACTATTCTGGATCTTACATGCTCTCACAACAGATTTTAACATGCAAGTTGATCAAGTTTACATATAAATGAAGAACAAAGTAAAATCAATATAATATATTCTCACTCTATTCAATTCTATATCCTACGCATGCATACTAATTCATTACAAGAGAGAAAAATAAAGAAAACTACTCACTACATATGGAGAAACAACAAGAACTTTTAATTGAACAAGACTTTGAAACCATACAAATAAAGTACTAAATTTAAATCAAAATACAATGAAAATACTTATCTCTGATAGAAATCAAACTCTCCTTGTATAGCAAAAACAATCTCCTTACAATCCTCTTCAAGAACAAAGTGAAAAGAAAAGAAGAAATATTTCACTCTCTCTTTCTCTCTCACCTTGCCGCCCCAGTTGGAGCTCACGCCCAAGCCTTCTTCCTCTTCTCCATGCCTTCTTCTCCTCTTCTAATTAATTCAAGAGTCTAAGAGTTCTTTTAAAAGTATTTACAAGCCTTATTTATAATTTCCCAAAAGATTCTTAAGTGTCTCTTCAAAACTGCCCATATTCATTGAATCTTCCAAATGGTGTCTAAAGTGACTTTTCATAACTCCATATAACCACCCATAATTCTTCTAGAAAGTCTCTTTTATCATTTCGAACAAATTCCCCAAGAGATGCATGAAACAACGCTTAAAAAATAGTCCAAATCTGATGTATATTCTAGAAGATATCTTGAAAACTGTATTTGGCGCCTAAGTGCCATTTTTGGGCGCTTAAGCGCCCTCCTCTCTGTCTGGGTGGCTCCTGAGCACCATTTTTGGCGCTTAAGCGCCGAACACAAGCACTTAAGTTTCCGATTTAGGTCCTTATGGCTACGGTGTGCCCCGATTCGACCCGATTTGCTCTGATTTGCTCCGTTTTGGTCCATTTTTGTTCATTTTGCTCCACTCACTCTAAATTCTTCAGTTTGATGTACCTACAACCAAAAATACAAGAGAACATATCTTTAAAGTGCAATATCATTATAAAATGATGCATGAAAAATAATACATTTTTAGGTGTATCAGTCTCCAAAGCTCTCAAGGCTATAAGAGGGTAGCGCACTTCTCGCGGGTAGGACCCACCTACAAAATTAATTAACAAGCTAATCATTGGAAGAAAGAATCTAGAAAAAACCCGAATAGAGTTATTCAAAGGACTCCAGAAGATTCCATGATATTTTAGAAAAAGTAAGAAAGAAGAAAAATATTTTAAGGAATTCTAGAAGGGTCCACATATTTTCAGAAATATGTTGAAAGAACTATATATAAAGAATAATGTATAACCATCTTGAAATTAGTATATTCTAATATAATATAGAAACTTCCCTTATGCTTTTTTATGTTTACAAGTCCAACCATTATGACAATTAAGCTGATTTAATGCTAAGGAAGAGCGTTGAAGCCGCGCGGGTGACTTAAGGTAAGTTGGTCCATAACATAAGGCTTAAGATTTCTCTATCATTACAATTTTTTTAGTACACAGTGATATTATACTAAACATTTAATTATAACTTCACAATATTTAAAAAAATCAGATTTCTATGGAAAAAATAGTTATTATTATTTTTAAATATTAATAAATATATTTTTTCCCATTGAATATTTGAAACTATTTATTAAAATTCCTTATAAAAAAATGACTTATAAAAACATTTATAAAAATTCTAACATTTTCTAGGGACATGTACATACATACCACAAGTTTATTATTATTTTAATTTTAAAAAAGTGAAATATATTTTTTTGATTCATAGATAAATTGACATATGTATATTAAAATTTAAATATTAGATATGCAAGAAGATAAGAATTGAAGAGTAGAATTCATGTAAATCTCTTAAAATAATTATTCAACGTTAGTTGTACTGCCCAAGGAGAGAATCACATAGCTCGGTGTGAACATCTCGTCTACTCGTCTGTATCGTATATAGTCTAAAGGAGATGTGCCGGCATTCCGAAGCGTCAATTGCTTTTCCTTTCCCAACACGCCCAACAATATGAGCTGTTAGAGGAAATCAAATGGCCAACCCTCTCCCCTTTTAACGCAACCGNCAGAATCACATAGCTCGGTGTGAACATCTCGTCTACTCGTCTGTATCGTATATGGTCTAAAGGAGATGTGCCGGCATTCCGAAGCGTCAATTGCTTTTCCTTTCCGAACACGCCCAACAATATGAGCTGTTAGAGGAAATCAAATGGCCAACCCTCTCCCCTTTTAACGCAACCGAGCTGCTTTTATTCGTTGCGTTTGCGTCCTCGCACAGGTTGCAGAAGAATTTTGCTTCCTTTCTCAAGAAAAGTCATTCAGTTTGACCAAACAAAAAGCTGCAGCATCTTTCTCCAAGTTCTTACATTTTCTTTTTGTTTATATATATCATCCATATTATTATGTATATCATCCATGTTATTATGTCAAATTAACTAAAATAAAAATTTTAAAAGTATAATTAAGTCTTACAAAACTAGTTGAAAGGTTAAATAACCTCAATCTCAATGAAACAAATTTGAGAATGTAAGATACATCAATTTTGATATCCTTAAAATACTATGATGACTAAAAAAATGGAAAATCAAGGGGATTAAGGCCCCATTAATTAAGAATTTAAATGATCATAACGATCTTTGAAAACTTCATCAATTGCCCTACTTCTACATATTCAAAAGAGGGACAGGTGTTCCCAAGGAGGATTTCAAGAGAGAGAATTATTTGAGCTAAAGAGTTTCAAAGCTCTTATTATAGGAAAGCTGTGAATTTATGTTAGAATTAGCGTCGGACTTATTTTTGATGCAAAATTAGCGATCGATTAGTGTCGGTTTATCATCGTCGCATGGTTCCGCTTTCAAAAAATCAACGCAGAAAAGTTGTGTCCAGTGGTTGACTTATGGCAAACGTCGTAGCATTGGATTAGTATTGGTCATGGCCAACGCTAGTCTCACTTATTGCCACTGTCAACATTTTTATTAGCCACTGTAGTCAATGGCCAATATCGTAACTATCAATGTTGTTCTCCTTGTTATCATCATCTTCAATGCTTACCATTATTCTTGATGTCAATGTCATCTATCTTCACTAATAGTAACACTCGTCATCTTTCCTGACATAAGTGTATATCAATGTCAATAAGACCATTGTCTATCATAACCAATAAGATTGATGTTCACTATCACCAATAATGTTGACAGACGTTAAAGCACACCATAAAAATTAATATTAATATCCATTTTCTCTACCAATACCAATGCCAATTATCATTAAGAAAGGTCACACTCATTATCGCCACCAAGTATGATCTGATGTTCAGTAAAACTATGAAAATCAACACCCATTATTGTTATTAAGAGGTTAATGCTCATCTTCTTGGTCAGTAGTCTCCTCTTTTGAAAAGGAAAAAATTGAATAAATCATAAATTACCTCTTCATGATTGCCCTAACAACATAAAGCTTAGTAGTCTTGATCATAAAAATTATTCTCTATAGTTCATATCTATTATATTGTATTTAATTTTTCCAGTTGTAAAGAAGTTCATTCTTTACAATATATGACTCATATTAGTGAAATCAATTCAATTAGATCAAGTCTTATAATTTTTTTTCTTCTTGAATATTTTTTTATTTGAAAAATTTAATGTCAATAATAGCTCCAACACTAAATGTTAATCAATTCAATTTGGCCTAGTCCAAAAAGTTTTTATCTTTTGGAATTTTTTATTTGAAAAATCTTATATTAGTACTAAGTGCAACACTAGCTGCTATTCCTCAAAAGAAATTTTATATAATCGATCTAAACATGGTTATAATCAAACAGATCCTTTCACAATTGTTTTCTTGATGTATTAGTTCTATGAGAAGGAAATCAAGACTAAATGAAACCATTCTTGCCTCCTAAAAATTAGTTACATGTCAATGTCCTATACAAGCATTTAGTCAAGCAAAACTTTTTCTTGCACCAATGATGATGTATCAATACCATTGGAAGTAAATTAAGATTGGGGCAAACCTTAGTTGCAACATCAAAAGAATATTAACATCAACATTCCAAATATGATTGTTGACACAACTCCTTCCTTAAACCGCCCCCTCCATTGGGTATTTTTGGAATTTCAAACATGGGAATTAGAGGTTTTAATTAAAAATCCAAAAAAAATAAAAAAATCGTGGAGTCCAGTCCAATTAGAATCATCAACTGTGTATTTTAAGATACAAAAATTCAATCTTCTCTCTAAGTGAAGAATATGAGGTTATAAAATTTTGACTGGCCTATAAAGATTAGGCATTAATAGCGATATAGTTGTTGTTGAACAACAACAACCACTGTGGGTGGTCGAAGACAATCGTTGGCGGTCAATGACACTTGCTGTGATTTTAAACAAAATGTAAACTTAGCTCTTACTTTTCTCTTTCCCCTCTCATGTTAAAACTACGATTTGATTTATAAAGTTTTAAAATGAGTCTTTTTTCTTCTAAATTTAGCAAAAATCTCAAAACTCTATATCACATGGTATGTGTTTAATATTTTAACATTAAGTACCTTGTTAACGTAAGAATTGAGTGATATTAGACTGATTGAATTCATATTACCAAGATGTTTGATTTGATTATAAGAATTTTAAATTTAAAGATGACCTCATTTTCGTGGTTACGGTTGTAAAACTTTTAATTATACCTCAAGTGCTAGAGTCGAGCTCATTTGGGTTTAGATTCAGTTATTTTTTGTGTTCTTGGGTTTATAATGTCAAGGTATTCAATTTGAATAAAAAGTTACTAAAATTGGAACTCAAAATATCTTAAATTCTTATTGAATTTACATCAAGATTCATGTCTAATCAAACANTTCATTGGGTATTTTTGGAATTTTAAACATGGGCATTAGAAATTTTAATTAAAAATCCCAAAAAAATAAAAAGATCATGGAGTCCAACCCAATTAGAATCATCAATTGTGTATTTTAATATACAAAAATTCAATCTTCTCTCTAAGTGAAGAATACGAGGTTATAAAATTTTGACTGGCCTATAAAGATCAGGCATTAATAGCCATATAGTTGTTGTTGAACTACAACAACCACTGTGGGTGGTCGAAGACAATCACCGGCGGTCAATGACACTTGCTGTGATTTTAAACAAAATGTAAACTTAGCTCTTACTTTTCTCTTTCCCCTCCCATGTTAAAACTTTTATTTGATTTATAAAGTTTTAAAATGAGTCATTTTTTCTTCTAAATTTAGCAAAAATCTCAAAACTCTATATCATATGGTATGTGTTTAATCTTTTAACATTAATTACCTTGATAATGTTAGAATTGAGTGATATTAGACTGATTGAATTCCTATTACCAAGATGTTTGATTTGATTATAAGAATTTTAAATTTAAAGATGACTTCATTTTCGTGTTTAAGGTTGTAAAACTTTTAATTATACCTCAAGTGCTAGATTCGAGCTCATTTGGGTTTAGGTTCAATTATTTTTGTGTTGTTGGGTTTATAATGTCAAGGTATTCAATTTGACTAGAAATTTACTAAAATTGGAACTAATAATATCTTAAATTCTTATTGAATATGCTTCAAGATTCATGTCTAATCAAACAAATTTTTATGACATCTGAGAGCAACCCTAATTACAGCCTCAAAAAAGATGTTTTTGCCAACATCCCATGCATGGTTATGGCTTAAAAATTGTTAACCTCTACCACTAGTTAATGAATCAATTCTCTGGCATAGAAGGAAAATTATAGCACATTTTTTTTATAATAATAAAGTACATTATATAGTGTGTGATACATTCATGCATTCAATAAAAGAATAAAATTGAGCAAAAGACATTAAGAATAAAGGTGTGGTAATATGAACAAACTGCTTTAAGGTTATGTGTCTTGGATAGAGGAGAAAATCTCCTTAAAAACTTTAAAGTTGAGCTCATGTATGCATGAAAAGGCTTCATTCAGCCAAAATTTTCTCAATACTAAAAAAAATGTCTAATTATATTTTCATCACAATAATCTTCAAGTATTTTAGCCTCAAATTCACCTTCAGTTTATATTTGAATCATTTAAATTAAGTGTCACTGTTCTTATTTATGTATTTTGTAAACTTCTTTAATTATCTAAATATACACTGTCATTTTGCTAAAATAATCACATGTATATTTTGTTATTGTCTTGGTTCACTGGTACTAATATAAAGTCATTCATACAAAAGAAAACTCTTTTATTAACTTTAGAAGTCAAATATTTCTTACTCCTCGTTCATTAAATCTTAAATGCACTTGAAAATGTGAGAGTGTGCATGAACTCATAACTTGTAGTATTC
This sequence comes from Phalaenopsis hybrid cultivar, assembly GCA_002079205.1. Lineage (NCBI taxonomy): Eukaryota > Viridiplantae > Streptophyta > Magnoliopsida > Asparagales > Orchidaceae > Phalaenopsis > Phalaenopsis hybrid cultivar. The sequence continues at coordinate 11,104 of JXCR01078595.1, forward strand.
CTTGGCATAAGTAGAATAAGAATATTACAATTAAATGATTTGTACTCAATGTTTCCACATTAATGGCTTCAAATATCAGTGCTAGCATAAGAAAATCTTGTTTGGTGGTGGTATTAATATGTTTGTAAATAATGCACATCATTTGTAATATACTTTCTTATATGGCATATGTGTTAGCAAGAAATTTTGACATAACAATTTTAATTTACTTGTCACCAAAATAAAAACAAAAAATTCTCTTTCTAAGTTTGAAATGAGTGAAGAACAACATATAAAATAAAGATTTATTTATTTTTGATAAATTTACCTACATACCACACAATTCTTATGCATTTGCATATCTAACACCTAAAATTCTCATTTATACTTACAACAACTTGACATTAAACATTTATGGATGAAAATATATGTCTCTTTTAAACATTTATTTATAGTAATATATATATATATATATTGGTGTCAAAGACCCGAATTGTATGTATGTAAATATTAAAATTTATGGACTAGACGTACAAACATATAAAATATGTGTGATATTTTTGTAAATGCTCTTTTATTTTTATTATTATCTCATTCAAATTTTAAACCACTTTATGTATTTGGAAGGTAAATATGCCAAAACTGGATTCTATGCTAAAATTTTGACAAATAGCTGGCACCCGCTATGATAAGCATCAAATTTGTGTCACTCTCTGGACTATTCTCTCATTCATGCAACCAACCCAAAAATTCAAATCTTTATCATTCAATTTGCATAAAAACAGCCAAAAACCCTCCATCAAGATACAATCGCTAGCTTCCAATAGACAACATTTAATATTCGAAATGCATCAAATCTTGCCTCGACGCCAAAATATCTAACAGCCCATCTCATAATATGATTTAATATCACAGAAGCTGGACTAAAATGCAGCAGGAAATGAAAGCAAAATATATGTTTGTGGCTTTATAGAACGGCCAAAATAAATAAATTTTGGGGGTTTTTTACAAAGATCCCATACAATTCTTATATATTTACATATCCAGCATNACGACCAAAATAAATAAATTTTGGGGGTTTTTTACAAAGATCCCATACAATTCTTATATATTTACATATCCAGCATGTGAATTTGTTGATAGCTATGATATAGCTTCATCAACCCTGAACTAAGTCCTTATTCCGAAGGAAAAGTGTAAGGATAGTTTGTCTATGGTTCAATTTGTTCGTTAAGTAAATAAGTAGAGAACAAACAAATTTTTAAGCTTAAATTATAAATGAGCCGAACACAAATGATCAATTGAATTATAGAAAACAAACAAATTTTTAAGCTTAAATTATAAATGAGGCGAACACAAATGGTCAATTGAATCATAGAAATAGTATATTATTTATAATATATATATATATATATATATATATATATATATATATANCTGAACTGAGTCCTTATTTCGAAGGAAAAGTGAAAGGATAATTTGTCTATGGCTTATTGAGTAGCTTGTGTTCAATTTGTTCGTTACGTAAATAAGTAGAGAACGAACAAATTTTTAAGCTTATATTATAAATGAGCCGAACACAAATGGTCAATTGAATTATAGAAATAGTATATTATTTATAATATATATATTACTTTAAATCATAAAAGCTTGTGGGTCATGTGTTTATGCACCATCTCTTGCATAAAATTGGTGCATATTTGANCGGCCAAAATAAATAAATTTTGGGGTTTTTTTACAAAGATCCCATACAATTCTTATATATTTACATATCCAGCATGTGAATTTGTTGATAGCTATGATATAGCTTCATCAACCCTGAACTAAGTTCTTATTTCGAAGGAAAAGTGAGAGGATAATTTGTGTATGGCTCATTGAGTAGCTTGTGTTCAATTTGTTCGTTAAGTAAATAAGTAGAGAAAGAACAAATTTTTAAGCTTAAATTATAAATGAGCCGAACACGAATGGTCAATTGAATTATAGAAATAGTATATTATTTATAATATATATATAACTTTAAATCATAAAAGCTTGTGGGTCATGTGTTTATGCACCATCTCTTGCATAAAATTGGTGCATATTTGAATTTAACCCCGTACATCTATTTTTTTTAATTAATTTTAATGTGAGTCAAGTCTGAGCTCGCTTAAGCTAGGCTCAATTACCGCCTTATTTTTATGTGTATGCTGATAACATCAAAGTGTTATGAATANCACACCGTACATCTATTTTTTTTAATTAATTTTAGTGTGAGTCAAGTCTGTGCTCGCTTAAGCTAGGCTCAATTACCGCCTTATTTTTATGTGTATGCTGATAACATCAAAGTGTTATGAATATAAAAAAAAAATATTAGTTTTAGTTACATAAATTCACAAAAATTACGTGACATTCATGTAAATGTTCCATAAATTTTATATATTGTTACTTTATATCGGGGGAGAGCAATAGGAGAGCGACTTGAAGGTGGCCGGGCCCGGCGGTCTCCTCTGTAGTCTTTGATGAGAACAACNCGTGACATTCATGTAAATGTTCCATCAATTTTATATATTCTTACTTTATATCGGGAGAGAGCAATAGGAGAGCGACTTGAAGGTGGCCGGGCCCGGCGGTCTCCTCTGTAGTCTTTGATGAGAACAACATTTTCGGTGCCGTTCAGGCAATACTTTAAATCAAAGTTGATGTTACGTATTGGAGTATTGGAGTTTCTTATTACAATTATTATAGGTTACTTTCAATGACGTTTATATTTTTAATCTACGTTTAATACATAAGTTTTTAATTAAGGATTAATAGAAACAGGGGGTTCATTAAAAATCAAATTAAATCAGCAATTCAAATGCCAGCGCAGACTAATCCTTTCCATGCTTGGAAATGCTTGTTGATTGTCCAACAAAACCTATCCCAACCCTAATATAATATTGGCATGTAGGGAGACTATTCATTGACAATAATGTCATGCTCATCAGATTCAACACCATCATTATCAAAGCAAAATGAACAAACCTAAAATCATAAAATATCTCATGATTTCATTATCAAAATCTTTGAATATAAAGTAACAACAGCCAACATAGCTAACATCACCAAACTGACTTTCTAACAACTAACATCCATGTTCAAATCACCTTCCCTGTTTCCAAATAGTCTTGCAAATAAAAATTTTAAAAAAAGATTGACATAAATACCGCTCATTCCTTTGTATTTACATTTCAAACGGCTAGACGTCAATTTTTTACATATAGATATCATCTTACTTATACATGAAGATATATTTGAATGATATAAATGTAAAAAAAGCAAGATTTAGATGTTAGATATGTAAATTCGTAGGAATTGAGTGGTACGGACGTAAATGCCTCAAAAAATCATCCTAAGAAAAAGCACCCCTAACCATGATCCCCTGTCAGAATCACTAAATTAAAATTTTGTAATTAAACAACTTCAGGAAAAAGATAATAATGCTATTTCTTAGTTGATGATTCACAATGTAGACTGCAGCCTCAAAGCAAAAACAGAAAAGATGCCACCAGCTCATGGTAACATTTGCACCAAACCCCAACTTTATAACCAAATTGCACTATCAAATTTCTCTTATTACTTGTTATTAATTTTTATGCTCATAAATTAAATTAATTAAGTAAATTAAGAAGGAAAATTTAAATCAAATATAATTTTACTAGTCAAAAAAATTATGAATGATTTTACATAAATACAACTTTAATTCTTTTGTCTTTACATATCTAGCTTCTAAAATTTTAATTTTTACATATATGCCGCTTTATTTATGCAGGAAAAGNACCGTACTTCTATTTTTTTTAATTAATTTTAATGTGAGCCAAGTCTGTGCTCGCTTAAGCTAGGTTCGATTACCGCCTTATTTTTATGTGTATGTTGATAACATCAAAGTGTTATGAATATAAAAAAAAATATTAGTTTTAGTTATATAAATTCACAAAAATTATGTGACATTCATGTAAATGTTTCATAAATTTTATATATTGTTACTTTATATCAGGCGAGAGCAATAGGAGAGCGACTTGAAGGTGGCCGGGCCCGGCGGTCTCCTCTGTAGTCTTTGATGAGAACAGCATTTTCGGTGCCGTTCAGGCAATACTCTAAACCACAATTGATGTTACGTATTGGAGTTTCTTATTACAATTATTATAGGTTACTTTCAATGACTTTTATATTTTTAATCTACGTTTAATAAATAAGTTTTTAATTAAGGATTAATAGAAACAGGGGGTTCATTAAAAATCAAATTAAATCAGCAATTCAAATGCCAGCGCAGACTAATCCTTTCCATGCTTGGAAAGGCTTGTTAATAGTCCAACAAAACCTATCCCAACCCTAATATAATACTTGCATGTAGGGAGACTATTCATTGACAATAATTTCATGCTCATCAGATTCAACACCATCATTATCAAAGCAAAATGAACAAACCTAAAATCCTAAAATATCTCATGATTTCATTATCAAAATCTTTGAATATAAAGTAACAACAGCCAACATGGCTAACATCACCAAACTGACTTTCTAACAACTAACATCCATGTCCAGATCACCTTCCTTGTTTCCAAATAGTTTTGCAAATAAAAAATTTAAAAAAAGATTGTCATAAATACAACTCATTCCTTTGTATTTACATATCAAACGGCCAGACGTCAATTTTTTACATATAGATATCATCTTACTTACACATGAAGATATATTTGAATGATATAAATGTAAAAAAGCAAGACTTAGATGTTAGATATGTAAATTCGTAGGAATTGAGTGGTACGGACGTAAATGCCTTAAAAAATCATCCTAAGAAAAAGCACCTCTAACCATGATCCCCTGTCAGAATCACTAAATTAAAATTTTGTAATTAAACAGCTTCAGGAAAAAGATAATAATACTATTTCTTAGTTCATGATTCACAATGCAGACTGCAGCCTCAAAGCAAAAAGAGAAAAGATGCCACCAGCTCTTGGTAACATTTGCACCAAACCTACAACTTTATAAACAAATTGCACTATCAAATTTCTCTTATTACTCGTAATTAATCTTTGTGCTCATAAATTAAATTAATTAAGTAAATTAAGAAGGAAAATTTAAATCAAATATAATGTTACTATTCAATTCATTGCCTGAATCAGTGAAAAAATTATGAAGGAGTTTACATGCATACAACTTTAATTCTTTTGTCTTTACATATCTAGCTTCTAAATTTTAATTTTTACATATATGCCGCTTTATTTATGCAGGAAAAAGATGTGGTTGGCTAAAAAATTGAGTGGTATGTATGTAAATACCTAAAAAATTAGTAGCACTACTGCAAATATTTCAAAAAAAAAAAAAAAAGTTAATTTTTTTTATAGTTGGATAAGGCTTAAAGGCACTAATTTACATATTTATGATTAAAATGTCAAAATGGGATGCTACATTTTGAGCATCTCATATTTCACATGTGATATATTTTTCTTTTATTTGTTTTATAATTATTTCTCCTAAAAATGGGATGCTTTATGTGTTCACTTTTAAAACTTCTTAATTAAGCACTTTGATTTGATAGATTTTTCAAAAGCTTATAATCACTTATGACCATAATTGGCACACGAAGGTAGTCATAAATGTTCTTACTTGCTTTTATCAAGTATTAATTCATTAATTGTGTGGGCCTTTGTTAAGTTCTTACTAACTTTATGAATTGTAAGATTTGTGTTGAAATAGGTTCGCAATGATAAAACAAGTAACAGGTTCAAATACATTTAAATGTAAAGCATAAATTTTGCATATCTAAAGCATAAATTTTAATTTTTACATACATGCTCATTTTACCTATGCATGAAAAGGTGTATTCAACCTTTTCAAAGTTAAAATGGGCTATTTTTAATGTGATATGAAATATTTGGGTGGTATAAATGTAAAAAAAATAGGAGTTAAATATGTAAATATATAAGAATTGAGCGGTATGTACGTAAGTGAGTGTATGGTTTCATGGGCAAATTGTAATATAATCCCTCATGATTACACAGGCTATATCTTAACTTGAGAAATTATTCTATACAGACATCACATGCAGAGATTCATAATTCTTGCCTTCTTCACAAATTTCTTTACAATTTTTCTGTTCACATATATTGAAACAAAAATTTAAAAAAAAAAGACAATTCTATAATATTAACGAAATGTGAAACTTTAAATCACCTTTTGTAAACTTTGTATTTGAAATATAAAAATCAGAGTTTAAGATTTAGATATGCAAGTGATAAATGAGAAGCATGCATCTAATCGCACCTTCTAAAAAAATTAGCTTCTATTGTGACTTTCAGAATAGCATGTTCACAAATTTTGGACTGACATGCCCGTTGGATCCCCATTATCCGGTTCGTAACCTTTTAATATTTCAAAATCTATTCATTAACACTCTTAAATACGGAATATGTTTTGAAAATGCACTTATCTTTATTAATCTATTCATTCATTCAAACATAAAAAATAAAATAAGAATAAGGTGGCCACTAACATGCATATACATCTTCTTACATATTTAACACCTAAAACTTTTCTTTTTACATTTATACCACCCAAATATACATAAAAAATACCACTAATTTAACTATTAAAAATTGAAATGCGCAGAAAAGGTGGCATACATGTAAAAATTTAAATTTTAGGCTTTAGATATGTAAATACACATGAATTGAGCGGTTGAATGTAAATTCCTCGTAAAAATAACAGTACAGAAACTATAAAACCTCCATTTCATGAAAATTATAAAGCAATACAATCCTCAGAATTCATTAAACGCATCATTTCGTCCCCAATCAAGTCATTTTCCTCACTAAGTACTATAAATAAAACTACAAAATGTGAGGACTCGATAATCATTTGCCTCTGAAATAACAAAAATTGAAATGAGAAAACAGACCTACGCATTCAGAGCATCATAGTCATCCAATCTATCATTGTACTCCATCACCTTCCTCTTGATCTTAGAGGAATCAACCCATGTGATGAAGTCCTCCATGTTCCGAGTCACAAGATAAGCCGGGTCTTTCACTGTATCAGGGCCAACTCTTATGTGCCCCTGCTCAATATATGTCACTGCCTCCTTCAAATGTTCTGCAAACTTATTGTATGTAAGAACAGTTGCCAACCTGCGCCTGTTAACCATAATTTGTCAGGGAAAAAAGAAGTCCTTTTACGTCGTAATGATTGAAGTCTCAAAATAGTTCCCACCTACTTATATGGGATTATTTTAGCCTTAAAGTCTATAAAAATGTCAAATTAATCTCCAAACTCTTTTAATTTGAGCTAAAATAATACCCAATGATGGCTTTCAGCCCATATTAAAAAAGTTTGAGGACTAAATTGACACTTCTGTACTCCGGCAAGGGTATCAATTATGGTCAGGAAGCGGGGCTCTGGCTCGAAAATGACCTGACGAAAAACTAAGACCCGAACCCGAACTTGATCCGCTAACCCAAACTCAGCCCGAAATTTTGTGTTTATTCAGGTCATGTTGTGATTTTCAAGTTTAACTCAAACCTGATCCGAATAATAAACGAGTCGAATTCTCTGATCGGAACTCGACTCGAAAAATATTTGGGTCAACCCTAACCGGGTTTTTTAGTCAAGTTTAAGCCGGTTTGATGTGTCGGGTGAATTTTTGACACCCCTAGACTCTGGTACCATTTTAAAACTTTTCTATTTGCATNCAAATGCCTAAAAAATTAGTAGCACTACTGCAAATATTTCAAAAAAAAAATTAATTTTTTTTATAGTTGGATAAGGCTTAAAGGCACTAATTTACATATTTATGATTAAAATGTCAAAATGGGATGCTTTGTGTGTTCACTTTTAGAACTTCTTATTCAAGCACTTTGATTGGATAGATTTTTCAAAAGCTTATAATCACTTATGACCATAATTGCTTTAAAAACGAATGTACACGAAGGTAGTNCCAAATCACCTTCCTTATTTCCAAATAGTCTTGCAAATAAAAAATTTAAAAAAAGATTGACATAAATACCGCTCATTCCTTTGTATTTACATTTCAAACGGCTAGACGTCAATTTTTTACATATATATATCATCTTACTTATACATGAAGATATATTTGAATGATATAAATGTAAAAAAGCAAGACTTAGACGTTAGATAAGTAAATTCGTAGGAATTGAGTGGTACGGACGTAAATGCCTCAAAAAATCATCCTAAGAAAATGCACCCCTAACCATGATCCCCTGTCAGAATCACTAAATTAAAATTTTGTGATTAAACAACTTCAGGAAAAAGACTTAGTTGATGATTCACAATGTAGACTGCAGCCTCAAAGCAAAAAGAGAAAAGATGCCACCAGCTCATGGTAACATTTGCACCAAACCTACAACTTTATAAACAAATTGCACTATCAAATTTCTCTTGTTACTTGTTATTAATCTTTGTGCTCATAAATTAAATTAATTAAGCAAATTAAGAAGGAAATTTTAAATCAAATATAATTTTACTAGTCAAAAAATTATGAATGATTTTACATAAATACAACTTTAATTATTTTGTCTTTACATATCTAGCTTCTAAAATTTTAATTTTTACATATATGCCGCTTTATTTATGCAGGAAAAGGATGTGTTTGGCTTTCCGAAAACTAAAATGGTCCTTTCTGGGAAGAAAATAAAGTTTAGGTGTTTGATATTTAAATGCATAAGAATTGAGTGGTATGTATGTAAATGTCTAAAAAATAAGTAGCACTACTGCAAATATTTCAAAAAAAAAATTTAATTTTTTTTATAGTTGGATAAGGCTTAAAGGCACCAATTTACATATTTATGATTAAAATGTCAAAATGGGATGCTACATTTTGAGCATCTCATATTTGACATGTGATATATTTTTCTTTTATTTGTTTTATAATTATTTCTCCTAAAAATGGGATGCTTTCTGTGTTCATTTTTAAAACTTCTTAATCAAGCACTTTGATTTGATAGATTTTTCAAAAGCTTATAATCACTTATGACCATAATTGCTTTAAAAACGAATGTACACGAAGGTAGTCATAAATGTTCTTACTTGCTTTTATTAAGTATTAATTCATTAATTGTGTGGGCTTTTGTTAAGTTCTTACTAACTTTATGAATTGTAAGATTTGTGTTTAAATAGGTTCACAATCATAAAACAAGTAAGAGGTATCAATACATTTAAATTATATTTACATATGTATCACTCAATTCCTATGTATTTACATATCTAAAACATAAATTTTAATTTTTACATACATGTTCATCTTACCTATGCATGAAAAAGTGTATTATTTTAAAAGTTTGGGGTATTTTTAATGTGATATGAATATCATTTTTACTAAACTTTTTCAAGTTAAATGCACGTTTTCATCCAATGATTTGTAACTCAAAGGAATTACAAATGTAAATTTCAAATTTTAGGTGTTAGAATTGTAAATTCATAAGAATTGTGTGTACGTATGTAAACTTCCTATACACCTTTTAAAGCAATAGGAAATAGGAAAGGTGGTATGTATATAAAAATTGAAGTTTAGGTTTTAGATGTGTAAATACATAAGAATTGGGTGGTATGCATGTAAATCTTTCTTTTTTATTTAGTTGCAAGGATTAAATAGTTTTTTTTTATATATATATAATGTTATATAATCCTCAACAATTTTATTGCATTTTAATACAATACATTACTTTTGCATTCTATTTATTTTGCAATGTATTATATTTATAACAAACCGAGCAAATTTGAAAGACTAAACTCTAAACAAGCACCTTAACACATTATGCATATGAGTTTATGCCTTTACTAATAAATTGTAATATAATCCCTTATAATCACACATGTTGTATCTTAACTTGAGGGCAAAAAATGCCTTCTTCACAAATTTCTTCGCAATTTTTCTGTTCACAAATAATGAAACAAAAATTAAAAAAAATGACAATTCTGTAATATTAATGAAATGCAAAACTATTAGGATTACATCTTATAATCATATAATGTATCCATTCAATTTCTAAGAAAATTTACACATGCACTACACAATTCTCATATATTTACATATCTAGCACAAATTTTAATTTTTATATTTATAGCAATTTACCTATGCTTCACAAGCTTCATTTCACTTTTTGTAAACTTTGTATTTGAAATATAAAAATCAGAGTTTAAGATTTAGATATGCAANCATATTTATAGCAATTTACCTATTCTTAAAAAGCTTCATTTCACTTTTTGTAAACTTTGTATTTGAAATATAAAAATCAGAGTTTAAGATTTAGATATGCAAGTAATAATTGAAAAGCCTGCATCTAATCGCACCTTCTAAGAAAATTAGTTTCTATTGTCATATTCAGAATAGCATGTTCACAGATTTTGGACTGACATGCCCGTTGGATCCCCATTATCCGGTTCGTAACCTTCTAGTATTTCAAAATGGGCGCTTTTCTTTTTACATTTATACCACCCAAATACTTTATATCAGATAAAAAATACCACTATTTTAACTCTTAAAAATTGAAATGCACAGAAAAGGTAGCATACATGTAAAAATTTAAAATTTAGGCTTTAGATATGTAAATACACATGAATTGAGCGGCTGAATGTAAACTCCCCATAAAAATAACAGTACAGAAACTATAAAACCTCCATTTCATGAAAATTATAAAGCAATACAATCCTCAGAATTCATTAAACGCCTCGTTTCTTCCCCAATCAACTCACCAATCAAGTCATTCTCCTCACTAAATAATATAAATAAAACTACAAAATGTAAGGCCTCGATAATCATTTGCCTCTGAAATAACAAAAATTGAAATGAGAAAACAGACCTNGTTTTAACTCTTAAAAATTGAAATGCGCAGAAAAGGTGGCATACATGTAAAAATTTAAAATTTAGGCTTTCGATATGTAAATACACATGAATTGAGCGGCTGAATGTAAACTCCCCATAAAAATAACAGTACAGAAACTATAAAACCTCCATTTCATGAAAATTATAAAGCAATACAATCCTCAGAATTCATTAAACGCCTCATTTCTTCCCCAATCAAGTCACCAATCAAGTCATTCTCCTCATTAAATAATATAAATATAACTACAAAATGTAAGGCCTCGATAATCATTTGCCTCTGAAATAACAAAAATTGAAATGAGAAAACAGACCTNGTACTATCTTAGCGGTCACAGATACAATAAAAGCGATCAAAAAGGAAAATGAAAGAAAGCAAAGAAAAGCTGTTTAGTCAATTGACAGCTATACACGGCTTATAAATGTATGAATTTGTTTTTCAAGTGCATTGAAGTCCGTCTATAGAAAAACAGCGTATCATGACACCTATATAAAATAGTCTCTTCTTCTAAATCGTTTATCAAGAAAAAACTCAGAAATTAAAGAGAATGAATCTGAGCAAAATATCTCAGACGAACAATAATTACTTGGCACAAGATCGAAAAGAGATTACAGCTCCGTTTGGTGGAACTTTGGATTTTATAAAGTTTAGCTAAAAAATTGTTTTTTCAGAAAGCGGTGTTTTAAAGTTATTTGGAAACAGCAATGGCTTTGAAAGAAAAAGGGAAATTTTTTAAAAGTATTTTTATACAGGTATTGCAGCCAAACAAATTTTTTGACTCTCTGTACAATGGAATGCAATCTCAAAACTCTTCCAAACACAGCCTTAAAAAAAACAATCGCCAACAATATAAGACAATTATCAGTTTAGCCGCTAAATATTAAGAATGCAAAGGATATAGAAATCCCAAAAAATCAAAAAACAATTTAAATTTTCTAAGAGCAAGCTTACAGCTTTTCCAGCAGCGCATCAGTCATCTCAATGCGATATGGGTCTCTTGGATCAATCTGCTTCAAGATGTGCACAAGCTTTTGTACCATATTGCATATTTTAGAATACCTGTATCCAATTAGAAGATGCAAGTTACGGAAGAGTGCAGAAAAAATATGAAAATTTCAGCTTTTAACGTTTTAGATAATTTAATTAAAGAGTAGAAGAATACTTCTTATAATCATCTCTTTGAACAAGTTGGTATCGACGCGTAATGAGAGCCTCTCGATGTCCTTTCTCTCTTTTATACTCAATGAAATTTACCTTTTTAAGGAGTTTCTTCTCGTGATACTTTAACTTCCTCATGACTACTTTTCCTTAAAGTCCACAAACCTGGATTATAGAGGGCATAAGAAAAAAAAAATCATAATTCTTTACAGAAACTTAAAAGGAAATCGTTAGAAAAAAGAAAAACAAAAGGAAGAAATATCAAACAAAAAATTGCTGGGCAGAGCCAAGAAGGCTCAAACACTGCAAGTAGAGAATTGAATGTGATAGCAAGCTTGTCGACATCAATTGCTTATCAACTGCCAACATCTCCAACAGTTCATCCGCATAGAAATTAAGCTTGTTGAGAGTAAAATGTTCTGCCAAATCATTTTTCTCATCGTCATTGCCATCTATTAGCATCTCAAGTCAATACTAATAACACCTGATTTAACATTTTCCATAACTTATGGTTATAGAGCGAGTGATCTGTTATTAATTCACATCAATTCGCACAATCAACTTTAGAAGCATCCCATCAAGACAATCAAGGAGGCGCAGACTCCCCCATGTATATTGTCAACCAAGGGAGGGTGAGCCCCTTGTTTTTCCAATATAATATTTTTATCNCGCAGAGCCAAGATGGCTCAAACACTGCAAGTAGAGAATTGAATGTGATAGCAAGCTTGTCGACATCAATTGCTTATCAACTGCCAACATCTCCAACAGTTCATCCGCATAGAAATTAAGCTTGTTGAGAGTAAAATGTTCTGCCCAATCATTTTTCTCATCGTCATTGCCATCTATTAGCATCTCAAGTCATTACTATCAACACCAACCACACATTTTCCATAACTAATGGTTATAGAGCGAGTGATCTGTTATTAATTCACATCAATTCGCATAATCAACTTTAGAAGCATCCCATCAAGACAATCGAGGAGGCGCAGACTCCCCCATGTATATTGTCAACCAAGGGAGGGTGAGCCCCTTGTTTTTCCAATATAATATTTTTATCATGAATATGTTCAATAACTGGCTCTAATTCTGTACATAAATCATTTGTTGCCTCATCTTCATTGATCGAGTTGGTCATCCAGCGTGTTAAATCAGTGCTTCACAATCCTAAATTCAAAACATTTCCTAGAAAGTGAGAAGGTTTATCCAGAAATATCTGGAAATGGAATGATAGAGAAATTCCCTATGTTGTCCAAACATAAAAGAAGTCTATTTCAACTAAGAAACAGTTTTTTAAACTAATTTTTTTCTTTTTTCTTACTTTTATTCCATACAGTAGCCATCAAATGATATCTAGAAAAAATATAATTACAAATATGTAATAAATAGGAGTGCAAGAAAAACTAATTGTCATATAGTAATAAGGGAGTGTAGTACCCTAATAATCAATTGGCATCCAAAAATAATAAGGCAATAATGAATAATAAAACTACAAAAAAAGAAAAACAGATGGACTTGAAAGAAAAAAAACAATCAACCCCCTCAAAAATTTAGACCTTAAATGACTAGATGTTTCATTGTGGAGGTTCATTGTGGAGACATTAAATGATTATAGATGTTTAGTTTAATTTGTGGGGATTTAATCTCAAGTTTTTGGAATGAGAGTGAGATCTTTAAAGGGTCATGATAGTAGAAAAAACAACAAATATATCAAATTAGGCTAATTTAGGTTGGTTTGATCTCTCTTTCTTGGAATAGGTTTAAATCTGACCAGAAGAATTGAAATGAAGATGGAGGATCATATTAAAATATGAACTTATGATCTGGAGTGGTTTGTGAAATTTTATGGGGTTTGATGACTTGCCAGGGTGGATGTTTGCTTAGGTTTTTGAACAAGTCATCAATGAAAGATTTGGAGATGTTTTCAGGGCTTGGGTAGTGAATGAGCAGTCTTCAGTGATGTTTAAAATGCCAAGGAATATGTAAAAGAAGTATAGAGAATGTGTCAAGAAGGGTATAAAGAATTTATAAGATATAGCTAATCCCACCAAAGAATGTCAAATTAGGACCACCAACTTAAAGAGACTGAACTTCTCCAAAATATTTTTTCACCATTCAACTTTGAAGGTCTGAAGTTCATAAAAAATATGAGTTAAAATAATGAATTCTAGTATCATAGCCTCTAGCGCAACTGTCCAAACGGTGACGCTATAATCAGAGCTTGAGCAACAACGGAAATGGGTAATCCAACAAGTGCCGATGAAAGAGTTTTTCTATCTGCATGTGTCCCATTGCAAAAAAGATTCAAGATAAGATCATAAAATGACAAAATATCGTGCTTAATTTGTTTTATACTCCCAAAAAATGCTTTCAAAACTATTATAAATTACTTTCCAACATTGAACTTTATCAAACCCTTCCCAATCATCACGATAAATGTAAGTGCCTGATAACCAAATAGAATGACTTTCTTCAATATTGATTTACAATCACATGCACGTCCACATTGTTTGTATATACAACAACCAAATCACAATAGAGAGCTAATATTGTTAGAATAGAACCAGGGTAAATTTTATTGATGTAAAGAGGGGTATAAATACCCATTACATGATCTACCAGTAAGGAAACAAATAAAAACGGAAAAAAGGGTAAAGGGAAAGTAAATAAAAGCAAATCAAATTAATTAATACATAATTCTACATATTAATATTCTAATATTCCAATAACTCCACTCAAGTTGAAGCATAAAATGTTAGTCATGTTCAACTTGGATTTGAAATCATCGAACTGTGGCTGAGGAAGGTTCTTTGTGAGAATATCTAATAGTTGGTCACTAAATGGCACAAACGAAACACAAATTTCCCCGGACTCGAGTTTTTTCCTTAATGAAGTGACGGTCAATCTCAAGATGCTTGGTACGATCATGTTGGACCAGACTGTGAACAATTCTAATGGCAGTCTTGTTATCATAGAATAATTATGGGTGAGTGAAGACTGTTATATGTAGTTTGTGGAGCATAATGCATAACCAGGGAGCTTCACAAATTCTCAAGGAAATGGACCGAAATTCAATTTCTACACTACTCCAAGCAATTACAGACTGCTTTGCTTTTCCACTTGATCAAGTTTCCACACACAATTGAGCAGTACCCCCAGGTAGATCGCCGATCACGGACGAACCCAACTAAATATGCATCTGTGTAAACAATGATAGAATGAGAGTTGTGGGAAAAAAACAAACATGAGTCTGGTTTGCCTTTAAATAGTGGAAAATCTGATATACAGCTTGGAGATGGTACTCATAGAGATCATGCATGAATTGATCGAATATCCCAACTTCGTGGCATATGTCGGGGCGTGCAAAGGCAAGGTAAATGAGTTTTCTCACAAGACGTTGGTAGTGAGTCCTGTCTACAGGAACCACATTGAGAACATTAAGAAGTTTTCATTGGAATCCATCGGGACAGCCATTGGTTTGCACAAGAAAAGATTGTCCTTTGTCAAAAGGTCAATCACATATTTCCACTGCGATAAGCAAATAGCTTGAGATAACCGAACAACTTTCATGCCTAGGAAGTACTAGAGCGATCTCAAGTCCTTCATTTCAAAGAAAGCAGCGAGAATGTCTTTCGGAGACTTCAATGTTGGTAGATCATTACCTGGGAGAACAATATCATCAACATAGAGAATAAAGATAAATATTTGGCCATTGGAGGAATGTCGGAAGAAGGGAGTATGGTCTGATTGAGTTTGAGTGAATTCATGGCCTACCACCACCTTAGTGAATTTTTCAAACCATGCCCATGATGATTGCTTCAACCCATAGATGAATTTTCGAAGTCTACACACCTGCCCCTAGGAGGCAGTGGAGAAAGCCTGGAGAAAGAGTCATGCATACCTCCTCCGTAAGAATGTCGTCCTTGAACACATTCTTGACATAAAACTGGAATAAGGGCCAATGTTTATTTACTGCAAGGGATAAGAGGACTCGAATGGTGTTTAATTTAGCAACCGAAGCAATGTCTCCTCATAGTCAACTCTATATAAATGTGACTACCCTTTGGCGACCAACAGTGACTTGTTGCGTTCAAAGGATCCATCAGATTTAAATTCGACGCTAAAAACTCATTGGTTCTAAGGAAGATAAACAATGGCCAAGTATGATTCTATTGAAGGGCATTCATTTTCTCAATGACGGTAGGTTCTCAGGCTAGCTCTGCTGAGGCAGTCTTAATAGTGAATAGAGCCTGATGATGGGTCAGAGCCGTAGCAAATGCTCTATAGGTTCGTCATAATCTACGAAGAGAGACATAGTTTGATATGGGATAGAGAGAGTCTGTCTGATTGTGGACCTTACTAGAGGAACTGTCTTCCTCATTTAGAGCAGGAGCGGTACTAGGGATGTTTTCTTGAGAGGATTCAAGTTCCAGCAAAGGGTTAGCGAGCTCCAGAGTAGATGCATCAGATCGAGTGCATCGAATGTAGACACGGAGAGTGGGAGGATGTGTTGGTGGAACCAAAGGGGTAGAGTACTCCTTGGTGGTAGAAGAAGTGGGTGGAACTTAAGGAACAAAGAATTCCTCAATGATAGGTGACGTTGGGGGGGGGGNCTTTAAAGGGGCATGATAGAAGAAAAACAACAAATATATCAAATTAGGCTAATTTAGGTTGGTTTGATCTCTCTTTTTTGGAATAGGTTTAAATCTGACTAGAAGAATGGAAATGAAGATGGAGGATCATATTAAAATATGAACTTATGATCTGGAGTGGTTTGTGAAATTTTATGGGGTTTGATGACTTGCCAGGGTGGATGTTTGCTTAGGTTTTTGAACAAGACATCAATGAAAGATTTGGAGATGTTTGAGGGCTTGGGTAGTGAATGAGCATTCTTCAGTGATGTTTAAAATGCCAAGCAATATGTAAAAGAAGTATAGAGAATGTGTCAAGAAGGGTATAAAGAACTTAAAAGATAAATAGCTAATCCCACCAAAGAAATGTCAAATTAGGACCACCAACTTAAAGAGACTGAACTTCTCCAAAATATTTTTTCACCATTCAACTTTAATAGCACATTTGAAGGTCTGAAGTTTCAAAAATATGAGTTAAAATAATGAATTCTAGTATCATAGCCTCTAGTGCAACTGTCCAAATGGTGGCGCTATAATCAGAGCTTGAGCAACAACGGAAATGGTTAATCCAACAAGTGCCGATGAAAGAGTTTTTCTATCTGCATGTGTCCCATTGCAAAAAAGATTCAAGATAAGATCATAAAATGACAAAATATCGTGCTTAATTTGTTTTATACTCCCAAAAAATGCTTTCAAAACTATTATAAATTACTTTCCAACATACAACTTTATCAAACCCTTCTCAATCATCACGATAAATTAAGTGCCTGATAACCAAATAGAATGACTTTCTTCAATACTGAATTACAATCACATGCCCGTCCACATTGTTTGTATATACAACAACAAAATCACAATAGAGAGCTAATATTGTTAGAATAGAACAAGGGTAAATTTTATCGATGTAAAGAGGGGTAATACCCATTACATGATCTACTAGTAAGGAAACAAATAAAAACAGAAAAAAGGGTAGAGGGAAAGTAAATAAAAGCAAATCAAAGTAATTAATACAGAATTCTACATATTAATATTCTAATATTCTAATAACTCCACTCAAGTTGAAGCATAAAATGTCAGTCATGTTCAACTTGGATTTGAAATCATCGAACAGTGGCAGAGAAAAGTTCTTTGTGAGAATATCTAATAGTTGGCCACTAGATGGCACAAACGAAACAAAAATTTGCCCGAACTCGAGTTTCTCCTTAATGAAGTGACGGTCAATCTCAAGATGCTTGGTACGATCATGCTGGACCAGACTGTGAACAATGCTAATGGCAGTCTTGTTATCACATAATAACTATGGGGGAGTGAAGACTGTCATGCGTAGTTCGTGGAGCATAATGCATAACCAGAGAGCTTCACAAATTCCCAAGGACATTGACCGAAATTCGACTTCTACACTACTCCAAGCAATTACAGACTACTTTGTTTTTCCACTTGATCAAGTTTCCACACACAATTGAGCAGTACCCCAAGGTAGATCGCCGATCACGGACGAACCCAACCAAATCTGCATCTGTGTAAACAACGATAGAATAAGAGATGTGGGAAAAAAAATAAACTTGAGTCTGGTGTGCCTTTTAAATAGTGGAAAATCTGGTAGACAGCTTGGAGATGGTGCTCATAAAGATCATGCATGAATTGACTGAATATCCCAACTTCGTGTCATATGTCGGGGCATGCAAGGGCAAAGTAGATGAGTTTTCCCACAAGACGTTGATAGTGAGTCTTGTTTACAGGAACCGCATTGAGAACATAAAGAAGTTTTCATTGGAATCCATCGGGACAGTCATTAGTTTGCACAAGAAAAGATTGTCCTCCGTCAAAAGGTCAATCACATATTTCCACTGAGACAAGCAAATAGTTTGAGATGACCGAACTTTCATGCCTAAGAAGTACTAGAGAGATCTCAAGTCCTTCATTTCAAAGGAAGCAGCGAGAATGTCTTTCGGAGACTTCAATGTTGGTAGATCATTACCTTGTGAGAACAATATCATCAACATAGAGAATAAGGATAACTATTTGGCCGTTGGAGGAATGTCGGAAGAAGGGAGTATGGTCTGATTGAGTCTGAGTGAATTCATGTCCTACCACCACCTTAGTGAATTTCTCAAACCATGCACGTGATGATTGCTTCAATCCATAGATGGATTTTCGCAGTCTACATACCTGCCCCTGGGAGGCAGTGGAGTCAAAGCCTGGAGAAAGAGTCATGCATACCTCCTCCGTAAGAATGTCGTCCATGAACGCATTCTTGACATAAAACTGGAATAAGGGCCAATGTTGATTTACTGCAAGGGATAAGAGGACTCGAATGGTGTTTAATTTAGCAACTGAAGCAATGTCTCCTCATAATCAACTCTATATGGATGTGACTACCCTTTGGCGACCAACAGTAACTTGTTGCGTTCAAAGGATCCATCAGATTTAAATTCGACGCTAAAAACTCATTGGTTCTGAGGAGGAAGATAAACAATGGCCAAGTATGATTCTGCTGAAGGGCATTCATTTTCTCAATGACGGTAGGTTTTCAGGCTAGCTCTGCTAAGGCAGTCTTAATAGTGAATAGAGTCTGATGATTGGTCAGAGTCGTAGCAAATGCTTTATAGGTTCGTGATAATCTACAAAGAGAGACATAGTTTGCCATGGGATAGAGAGAGTCTGTCTGATTGTGGACCTTAGTCTTCCTCATTTAGAGTAGGAACGGTACTAGGGATGTCTTCTTGGGAGGATTCAAGTTCCAGCAAGGGGTTAGCGAGCTCCAAAGTAGATGCGTCAGATCGAGTGCGTCGAATGTAGACACGGAGAGTGGGAGGATGTGCTGGTGGAACCAAAGAGGCAGATTACTCCTTGGTGGTAGAAGAAGTGGGTGGAACTAAAGGAACAAAGACTTCCTCAATGATAGGTGACATGGGGGGGACATCCACAGAAGTAGGGTAAGCAACTGTGTCTAAGAACTCTATCTCTCCCTCACTTGAGGCCAAGTTAGCAAAGTAGGGAACAATTTCGAAAAAGAAGACATCAACACTCACATAGACCTTACTTGTCTTAGGGTCAAGGCATCAATAACCTATTTACGTGCAGAGTATATGATGAAAACAAGTTTTATGAACATGGGATCAAGTTTACTCCTAATTCGGACGCGCTCCGAACAAAAGTTGTGTACCCAAAAATTTTGGGATCTAAAATGGAGAAGACCCGATTGTTAGGAAAACATGATCTCAAGACAGATAAAGGGGAACGAAAGTTGTGAATTTTTTAGAGAACTCAATTAATAAGATAAGTGATGGAAAGAATGACATCATTCCAGAAACATTTTGGAACATTAGAGTGAAATGAGTGAGTAATGTCGAGGAGATGTCGATTTTTTCTCTCGACTAACCCATTTTGTTGAAGAGTGTTGATTCACGAGTTATGATGAATGATGCCCTTCCTTACCAAGATTTCTCTTAATATAGAGTTAAAAAATTCAAGGGTTTTAAATTGGGTCAAAATGAAGGTGGGAAAGTTCTTAAAAGTGCAACCGCTTCAGATTTATCTTTTAAAATATAGACTAGTCATCTGACTGTGGTCATCAATCAAAGTAAGAAATCACCATTTATTGGTGTAGCTAAGAGTGCGAGAGAGTTTCATTAGTCATTGTGAATAAGAGAGAAAGGAATGAAAGGTATTTGTGGAATGGATAAAAAACACGATAGTGTTTAGCTAACTAACTGATTTCACATTTGAAATTAAAAGAATTTTTATAAGAAAGTATCAACGGATACAATTGCTTTAGATACTGAAAATTAAGATGATATAAACAAAAGTATAACAACATAATGGGACATTAAGTGGACTAAGATAAACTGCAACTATTGGGTTGAGTGTCCTCGTTCTCCTTGTTTTTCTCTTGGAAGAAGTAAAGCCTTCTTATCCTCTTAGCAGTTTCAATCATTATCCCCGAATGACGATCCTAAAAGACATAGACATCAAAGGAAAAGTGAGCAACGCAACCAATATCATATGCCGACTTATTAATAGATAAAATGTTACACTTCAGCAGATGTGCATCTAACACAAATTCCAGAATAAGATTTGTTATTAAAAAAAAATCTTTTAACAACAACAGAACTTTGAGAATAATCCACAATTTTAACAGTATCTTTCCCTGAGCAAGGAAACTATGTCAAAAAAGCTTGAGAGCTTCCAGTCATTTGGTCCACGACACATGAATCAATGATCCATGAACTAAAAGGGGCAAAAGAAATAAGTGTCATAATATGGGTACATTAACGAACGTGGGAGGTCGACGGGTCAGAAGAGAGCAGACTAGTTCCAAACAGCTTAATTAGGTGCTTCATTTGATTTTTAAGAGAATTGGAGGTTTCCGGATTATTCTGGGTAGAGGTTAGTTGTAGCATGTCAGACTCAAATATCGTAGTAAGACCCTTAGCAATGAAAGATTTGGCCGAAGGTTTGGATGCAGGTTTCTCATGAAGCTTCCAACATTTATCACGAGTGTAGTTAGGTTTGTGACAGAAGCCACAAGTGGGGTGACCAATTCAGGATTGAGCACTATTAGAAACCAAGGCGGATGCTACAATTTTTCGGCTCTCTTCGCAACGAATCTTAGTGAAAGCAACTCGAGTAGAAGAAAGAGGATCTTGACCAAGAATACGGTCCCAGACTTCGTCAAAATCTTTGTTGAGGCCTGTCAGAAAATGAAACATGCTGTCATTTTCTATAATTTTCTAGAGAAGAGATAGGTTGGTCGGAGATTCCCAAGTGTAGTCATAATATAGGTCGCATTCCATCCATAATGCAACTAGATCATTGTAGTACCTTGTTTTACCTCACGAATTTTCTTAGATACTTCAGAGAGTTAGTTAGAATTCCCTACATCCGAGTAGGTATCATAGACTGCTCTCTAGATGACACTTCTAGAATGAAGGAACATATATGATCTGCCAATTGAAGTCTCCATGGTGATGATCAGTCATAACATGACCATGAAATTCTCCACTTTCCAAGCTCCATATGCTAGGTCCGTCTTTGGAGGTTCACGAATCATACCAGCGAGATAACTGAATCTCCTACACCCTTCGATGAAGGACACATATTAGGACTATTGGAGAAAGTTATTATCGTTTAGTTTATGAATTGTAATCAAGAAGTTCATGTTGTTTTCCTGTCCTCCAGTCTGCAGAGGAACGGAGGTTGGAATACATCCTTCGGTGGAATCAAGAACATTTTCTGATGACAGCTCGGTGCAGGGGGGGTACCTCGTGACTATGATTGAGCCAAATGAGATGTTAGGTTATCGAAACATCAAAAAATCTCGGTTGCTAAAGAAATATGGCCTCTGGAAGGGTTCCTAACTTGGTCAGCTAGAAGAAGGTAGGAGAGGCTCTAACAAACCTATGGGAGAGGAATTTTCCTTAGCAGACATTGATTAGAACAACGAAGGATGCGGTTTGGAGCAGACGGAATATGAAGCAAATGGCGAGATCTGTAACAGATGTCAGGATCTGAAGCAAGAAGTTTCCTCCTTAGCAGATGGCGGGATCTGAAGCGAAAGTTGTATCCTCCTTAGCAGAGGACGGGATATTAAGTTTCCTTAGCGAAGGATATGGTTGTCTTAGCAAACGGCGGGATCTAAAGCAAAATCAGATGCAGACGGCGGAATTAACTCCATGGAGTAAATCTCAAGCAGACCAAAAAATCTGGATAGGCCAGCTAACAGCATGGGTTAAGACCATGGCTCTGAGACCGTGTTAAAATAGAACCAGGATAACTTATTGATATAAAGAGGGATATTTATTAGTAAGGAAACAAATAAAAACTAAAATAAAGAGTGAAAGGAAAATAAATAAAAGCAAATCAAAGCAATTAATACAGAATTATGCATATTAATATTCTAATATTCTAATAAATACGAGATCCAATGCAATGATTAAACATTAAATCCACAAATATACATATAAACTCCTTAGATAAACACAGAAGTCTATAAATCCACTATACAACTCTAGTAGAACACAAACTAGTGTCACTAAAGATGAATCAAGCACTCATTTAAGATACATGAGAAAGGTAAAACATAATGCTTCGTGCACTTCTCATGTAGGCATTAGCAATAATGCATCGCCTAAGCAAGATTCCTATAAAGGCACCATATACCAAGAAGTCGGGCAAAATTTCTTTGATTGAATAGATGAATGCGAACATTTGAAAAATAGGATGTGCCATGAGTGGGTAATATGGAAAGACTTCAGAAATTGGAGAAGCAATAATGCAAACTAGAATACAAATTAAATCGAATATAGTTGTGAACACTCCAATTTCTACAATAAATAAATTGATGAAGAAAATGACGAGTCCATTGGGAAGGAAGGATGGGGGGCGTACGAATTTAGAGATCGAAAAGAGAATATAAAAAATAATGATATATAATAGATAGTTGATGATTACATAGTAACATGGTTCAATGGTTTATGTAGAAGTGGCTTTTGGACACATTATTCAATAATATCCACTAATTTTGGAGCTTTGGAAAGAAATAAAACTATGTTTTCCTAAACATCATTTTAATCAAATTACTATTACTTTATACTCTTGAAAACAACTTCCTCATTAAAGACACTGGTTGAATAGACAATGCAGCTTTTTCTTTCTAAGTATCTAGATTGGTGCCTAGTGCCTCCAGCATTATGCAGTCACATCTCCTCGAGGTTATCTAATACTTTTGAAAGCATTGCATAATTGAATAAATAAACAAGTGTCCAAGCCGAAAAATTAAGCACAGCTAAATAATAATACTTGCCAAGAACTGAAGCACCATTAGTCCAACATATAAAATAGAATTAATTGGGGAAATAGGGACATATAAGGGGAATCACTAAGGTCAATAAGTAGCGTCAAAATAAAAAATATATGTAATCACAAAGGTGAGTTCAATAGTCTCTCTTAATCAATCCAATATAATATATATAATGTGTAATTATTATATTTTAAGTTTAATTATGAAGAGCACCACAAAAACGTTGAAAATTAAAAAAATAAATAAAATTATGTGCTAATGAGATGCATGAATTAATAAGTTATAATAAATACAAGTCAAAATAATGATCAACTCATAAATCTTGTTATCAATATTATTAGACTCATTATAATCAATCAAGATAAAATGTGAAAAAAAAGTATAATGAGTAATTATGCATATTGGAAGCCAAGAATGGCAAGTTTGTCACCCCAGTGGACACATCAATTCCAATGGAGAGCCATTGGTACCGGTATATGGATGGACTCTTCGGCCTTTGCTTAAGAGCGAAATAATAATCACATATCAACTTCAAATTTTGCTCATGCAAAGCATAAGGCACATCTCCTTCATCAACAACATTTCATGAATAAGCATGTTAAGTATGAAACCATATTCATAATAAAAAAGGTACTTCCATCATGTTCAATATTTGGAAGAGGGGTGTAAATCATATGTAAATACATACAAACACTTGAAGAAAGTCTTAACAAAATCTCCACACAAATGAAAATTAAAATGATGCCGATATAAAATCAATGTTTATCCACAAAATAAGTCCTTACAAATAGTACACATCCATATAGATTTACTTGCACTATAAAGTTCAAGGCTACCTACCTCAACACTTCAACATGATTTTGTTTATCCATCTGAATTCCAATTAGTCCTCAAATAGATCCATTAAAAGACATGACCATAAATAACTGAAAGTTTGAGAGACCCCTCACATGTCTAATTTTCTAAAAATCACCAAAGTTAGGCATCATATTTCTAAATACATTTAGCAACTCCAACATAACTTAAAAGTTTATATTAACTTACACATTTTAAATCACCATTTTCTCATCTAATATCACGAATTGAGGAACATTTAAAATTAGCAATCATGTCTTTCTTCATAAAAGTTATGTAAGCAACACTCTCATCCTTCCTAGGATTCCATCCTAATTCACAAGTCGGTCATCAACCTCAATCATGATTCTACATCAACCTCAAGCATTATCTATACTTATCAAATAGCTTCAATGATTAAACAAAAACTTCTGTTATATGCTAGAATTTTCTCCCTATAAGTATGGGATTTCTTTGGATGAGCTTTGCAAAAAAAAAAGGAACAAATCCAAAATAGACAATTTTCCCTAGAGAATATTACATCCTGATTAACAAACCATCTATAATGAAAATTTTTTAAAAAATATTAATAGCCCAAAATAGTGAAATGATTTTTTATTGGGGGATTTACATACATAGCATTCAAAACTTCTTATATTACAAATTTCGCACCTAGATTATCCTATTTGCAAATTTCACACTCTATTAACGGCGTAACGATGTTGGGCGAATGTACAAGCAAGCCTAAGACGACTGTAACTAAGTCATGGCTAGAGAAGAAGGATTGCTTAAGGCATTTGTGGCTCCAACCCAATTTTCATCAGCGTTAAGCTTCCAAACCCACTGCCCCATCTTGAAACACACAAAGGGATCGACATCATCATCAGTAGACTTTTTCCAATCATATACACTTCTTTTCCGCCCGATCCTAGGTTCTTGTTGTTTGTTGTTGTGATCTTGTGCGGTGTATTTTGAATTAATGTTTATTATTGAAGTAATTAAAAGGAGGATTTTATTTTATGTTAAGCAACGCAGGTTAAGATCTTATAGTTCTGTCATCCCGGCATCACTCTTAGTTTTGAATTTACTTAGTCTAAAGAAGTTCTTAACTTTTTTAGACTAGGTTTAGGTTGTATAAATATAAAAGATCGCATGAAAGCTCATGTTGGTTCCATGTAAATACACGTCTATTCGTCTAGTCGCCGCCTTCACTGCACGCTCATTTGTCAGATCACCGTCTCCACGACACACCCATCCATCAGGCCACTGCACAAGATCACAAAAACAAACAACAAGAACCTAGGATCGCATGAAAGCTCAAATTATAGAATTGTATGCAAAGTATTGAGAGCCATCCCATTCTTTATAAGCATTTCATCGAACAAGTAGCATGCAATTCTTACGTGTATTTACATGTCTCACACCTAAACTTTAAAATTTACATATAGGACCCCTTAGCTATGCATGAAAAGGAAAATTTTACTCTTAATGGCATTTTTTATATGATATGAAAGATTTAGGTTGTATAAATATAAAAATGTAAAATTTAGATCTTAGATGTGCGAATATATAGGAATTCAAAACCACTACTGAAAAATAATGGATCATTTGAAAAGTGAGGAAAGAGAGATAATGGTGCTTGTTAAGTGCATTGAAAGTCTCTGTAATGAGGATTTTAGCAGATAGTTATAACAAGAAGCGTGTACTTACAATCCAATTCGTATATATTTACATATCTAACACCAAAACATTACATTTTACATTTATAGCACCCACATATTTCATATCACATAAAAAAGGAAATCACATTTTGATAAGATAACATGTATGTAAAAAATAAAGTTTAAGCGTTGGATATGTAAATAGATAGAAAATGAGTGGTATGTACGTAAATCTTCCTTACAATAATACCTTTGGATGTTTTCCCCTCTTGTAACTGGCTAACGGCCATATTGCATGAAAAGCAATAAATAAACTTGTTTTAAATCATTATAACCTGACCAAAAAAACTCTAAGTGAGATATTTCCTCAAGTACTGAGTATGAAGCTTCCTGAAACTTGCACGGGCTCAATAAGTGAGCAAACAGTCGCCTGCTTGATTGGAAAGGATAAATGTGAGCACTGTTTCTTTCTTCATTTCCTCCTATTCGCATTAGCTTGTCTACACCCATCTAAGACCAAAGAGCCTAGCTGAAGTGGATGGTCACTAGTCTCCAAGATAATGGTCCCAAGTTTGAGTCCATCCTTTTGCTTTTTAAACTAAATAATCACCAGCTCCATGAGTTAAATTTGGTCAATAACTCACCTCACATAGACATATATGAAATCAGGTTTGCACCCTCTTTGAAATTAATTGAAATGTTTAAGATAAACTTCAATCCATAAAAAAGTACAGAAGAGTATAAGTACAGCACCGTGGCAAAAAATCAAATATACCAAACTCATGCTNTATCACCCATATATGAAATCAGGTTTGCACCCTCTTTGAAATTAATTGAAATGTTTAAGATAAAATTAAATCCATAAAAAAGTACAGAAGAGTATAAGTACAGCACCGTGGCAAAAAATCAAATATACCAAACTCATGCTAAACATAATAATATGATTCAAACCAAATGGCAATTGAATTTCAAGACCAATAGGTAAACTCAAGCCAAAAAATAAATGAGAGAACAAAGAAAAGACATAATCTTTACCTTCAAGTTTCACTTGGGTTCCACCATAGTCAGGCAGAAGAACAACATTTCCTTCAAAGAAAAAGGTATTTGTTTCCCATCTCTACCTCGAATTCCAGGACCAATTGCCACAACTTTAACAGAGTTAAGGTTGTTGCACTTCTCGGAAAGAAGGATGCCAGTGTCGAGGGACGCCGGCGGGACGTCGCCGGCGAGGAAGAGGCCAAAGTCCCCTCGCAAAAACCCTCGGGTAGGATCTCCGGGAGCGGGGGAGAATGTCGGCGGTGGTAGCGTTCGCCTGCAAGGAGGGCCGACGGGCGAGCTTTGCGCGAAAGACGGCTAGGGCCGGCTATTCTCGCGAAGAGGGGGCTAGGGCACGCGCAAAAGGGATGAGGGTATGCGTGCGTATAAAAGGATTATTTTATTTATTTATTTTATTATTATTATTATTATTATTATTATTATTATTATATTTAAAAGCCCTAATTTAGTTGTTGTTGGCTTGTGCACGAAACCTTAGTAAAATAGGTAACCTTCATGTGTAAAATCAATATTTTGAACACGCTCGAGTGGTCTGTTTCTTCATANCCCTAATTTAGTTCTTGTTGGCTTGTGCACGAAAGCTTAGTAAAATAGGTAACCTTCATGTGTAAAATCAATATTTTGAACACGCTCGAGTGGTCTGTTTCTTCATATGTGGTCGTCAGGACAAATTAGTGGATAATCGGATTGATTTAAGTCTAATTTGAGCGCAACGCAGCGAATGAGATCTTTTGGTCCGATCGGAGCCGTCAGACGAGTAAAATATTAATCAGTCTTCATTTAAGTAAGCTAAAGTTTAGCAAAATGATATTGGTTGCATGTCTCGTAGCACACGCTGAAGATTCTCAAATATAACTTAAAAATAAATCAAATTTAGTTTTTGAATTTTGATTTGTGATTGATTCTTTTGAAAATTAATTTTAATTTTGATTTNCAATAAATCAAATTTAGTTTTTGAATTTTGATTTGTGATTGATTCTTTTGAAAATTAATTTTAATTTTGATTTAATGGTGACGTGTATGTAAGTGTGAATGTGGGTGTGATGTGAATTGTGGTGTTTATGTGTGTGTGAATATGTATGTGGTATGTATTGTGGTGTTTGTGTGTGGTGCTTCAAAGAATAAAACCCCCTGTCCAAAATGTCTTCTTAGAGCATTTTCAATCCTTATAGGAGCTCAACTTGAGTTTCAATATGTTGGTTCCAATCAACTCAACTAAATGTTGAGGATTTGAAACCACACATATGAGACTATAAAAAGTTAAAATGTGATTAGAATTTTCTAAGTGACGTAAGTCCTAATACTAGGTCTCTAAGAGAGTCAGTAGAGAAATCATGTGACTTGATCTTATGCTAGACCTTACAAAAAAAGAGGTCAGCAAAACTCTCTAAAGGTCTTCTCTTGGAGCCTTATCGTAACCTTTTTCAAAAACAATAAAATCATATGTAGATCCTCCTTACTCTCCCTGTACTTCTCTATCAAACATCTCAATAAATTTATAGCTTCCATAGTAGACCTGCCATGCATAAATCCAAACTGATTATGAAAAATCTTTATATCACGTCTTAATATATGTTAAATTACTCTCTCACATAATTTTAAAGTATGACACAGAAAATTAATTCCTCTATAATTTATATCACATCTTAGATCCAATTCTCTTGCATCTTTTTATTTTTAAAATAACATTAAAAAGTTTAGTAAGCAAAGAAACTCCCAAATCACCAAAATATTTCCACATTTTGATTGGGATATCATTATGTACAACTGATTTTCTGCTCTTGATTTTCTTCAAAATCTCTTTAACTTCTTTCGTGATTTTCTTTAAAGTCTCTTTAACTTATTTTTTTACTTATGCGACGGTAAAATTAAAATATGTTTTTTATTATTACTGATATTAAGATCACTAAAGCCAATCATATTTTCAGAAATTTTATCTAAAATCTTACAAAAATGGATCACCCACTTTTATTTAATATCTTCCTCTAGGAAAAACACTTTTTAATTTTCGTTTTTCATACACTTTACTTGAATTAAATCTTTACTTTATTTTCCCCTTTTTGGCTAGTTTATACATATATGTTTTACCCTCTTTAATATCTAACATATTAAAAATATCACTAAATGCAGAATTTTTAACGTCACAAAGTGTGCTCTTAGACTCCCTATAGACCATCTTATATTTTTTCCATTTATCTAAGCTTTTACTTTTAAATTAATTTTTATACCACAACTTCTTATATTTTATTCTTTTACACATTATTGCTCCACTACCAACTATTTCTTACTTATAAAAACTTTTTGGTTTTCATCATTAATCCACTCTACATTCGTCGGATCACTGTCTCCACATAAATAGTGTTTTTTTTTTTTATCCCATATATAATTTAGTTCTTTATAAACATCCCCGATCTTGAAATCTTGAAGTTTACTAATAATAATAAATTTACTTGTCTCTTTTTGGTGTCTCAATCTAATTCTATGACATTGATTCATTGTATTCTTTATCTTGCAACTGTTTTTTTTTTAATCCAGAACTAATAATCGATGTTGAGTACTTAAATTCTCGCATGGAATGATCTTACAATCTTTACATTCTCTATGATCTCTTATTCTCATAAGAAAATAATCAGATTGTGTTTTATTAGATTCATTATTATAAGTAATAATATGTTCTTCTCTTTTCTTAAATAAAGTATTAGCAATAACAAATTCATAATGTTAAACAAAATTTAATATGACTCTACCTTCTTTATTAATCACTGCAAAACCATAGGCACTGAATATTTCTAAAATCTTCTAATACTCAACCAACATATCCATTTAAATCTCCTCCAATAAAATTTCTTTCTTCAAGAGGTATCATTTGTATTATTTCTTATAGGTCATTCTAGAATTTTTCTTTTGAACCTATATCTAAACCTACTTGAGGAGCATTAGCACTTATAATATTAAAAATTTTAATATCAACAATAATCTTAAGGATTATAATTATATCTTCAATTCCAATATTTTTTACAATATTCTCTTTTAAACTTTTTTATATAATTACACTTACACATTTTCTAGTGCGACTCCGACATGAATACCAAAGTTTAAAATCAAAGTTATCAATCTTCTTTTAGTTTTTTCCAACCCAATTAGTTTTTTAAATACATAGGATTTTTTTTTTCTCCGAACTTTAATATCAACTAATTTCATTAAGTACTTGTGAGAATATCTATATTTCAAGATCCTTTCATAATATTAGTTTCATAGACTTTTTTTTGTCTGCATCCATCCGTAATGTGAGAATACTTGCTTATTTGACAGTACACCTAGCACCAATATAGCGACTCTTACACACTTTTCGTTATATTCAGGTCATACAACACGACGCTTATAAGGGATGCCCAAACATTTACACAATGATTTAAGGGATTCGTGATTTTTTCGACTATTAATTTTATGTTAGTTGTCGACTACCTAAAACAACTTTTCATTTTTCAAATTTGAGGCTTGAGACCACGCAATAACAATGTTAGTTTTTTTGGCACAATTCATGAATGCGCACAATCCTTATGTATAACTTTAATATTTATTAATGTAACATTCAAAATTTTTAACATCACATCAAAAATATTAAGATGTACATACGTACCACCCAATTCCAATGTATTTATATATCTAACACCTAAACTTTGATTTTTTACATAAATGTCCACCGAAATCTGAATTTTGATGATGGACTTATCACTTATTTTGAACATGAGAGAGAATTAATTTTGGAATTCATAAATTTAGAACTTATTTCCTACCTTAAACCAGCCGGAAGAAGCATTATTGGAAACCAGAGATAAAGTCAACTTAAAGGATGAGAGAAAATAGCAAGCTATTTTTATGTAATCATTTC
Organism: Phalaenopsis hybrid cultivar; assembly: GCA_002079205.1. Taxonomy (NCBI): domain Eukaryota; kingdom Viridiplantae; phylum Streptophyta; class Magnoliopsida; order Asparagales; family Orchidaceae; genus Phalaenopsis; species Phalaenopsis hybrid cultivar. The sequence goes on from JXCR01078595.1 coordinate 41,970, forward strand.
TATTATGGTTTCCCCTATTTAATCGTTGCTTTTATTATTAGTCTGCCATTTTTTCTGTGTCTCTGTGATTCCAACGTATAAAACATTTAAACTTCGCTTTTATACATTTATATTATGTGCTCATTTCTATCATGTTTCCCCCAAGCAGCAGGGGTGTTTTCTATTTCGAGCCCAAAAGTGTGTTAGTGTTCGGCTCGTTTGCTTAATGAGCCAAACACGAGCTGTTCATGAACAAAGAGTCCTTTTGACAACCCTAATCACGTAAACATAAGACGATAAGGGTTTCAACAAAATTTAAAAATTATTATTTATATTAAAATATTATTTGAATCTAATTTAATAATTTTTATTCTATTTTTTNGAACACATTAACGAGCCAAACACGAGCTGTTCGCGAACAAGGAGCCGTTTTGATAGCCCTACCAAGCAGGTTGCTCGGCTCTTGAGCGGCTTGCTTACTAAGGTGATCCTACTAGGATTTTGAATGTCCTGAAGGAAAAAATTATTATATAAGGAGTCACGCAAAATTTGTATCAGGACCCCAATCACTACCTGTCACGTGTACAGTCTAACCCCTCTCAATAAAATATACTAATAATTTAATACATGGTGAGGCTAGACTGTTCACGTGGCAGATAGTAATATGAGTTCTGATACAATTTTACGTCAGGACATCTGATGTAATATTTTTTAGGGCTGAAAGGCAAGAATAATTATCCAGGTTGGCTAAAATGCAGTATTTTTTAAATTTCTATTTAATCTTATTGTATAGTTGGCCTGATTAAATTTCATTACGTCATAAATTTGCTGCTTTATTGGTCTACTTTATTTTAGGAAGATTTACATTCATGCCACTCAATCCGTATGTATTTACATGTATAGCGCATAAACTTCAATTTTTACTCATAAGTAACATTGACTATACATAAAAAGATGTATTTTATATTTTTGGTAAAATATTGGCATTTATTAGCATATATGAAATATTTGGGTGGCATAAATGTAAAAAGTGAATTTTAGTTGTTAGATATGCAAATACATAGGAATCAGTTAGCATATATGTAAATGCCCTAACCTTAGAGTATGCTTGCCAAATTTCTTTAAACTCATGGTGGGGAACAAATATTGCTTCCAGATTTCGGATGCAAAGGTGACAGAAAAATTAAAAAAAAAATAGCTTTAACACAAGGGAATATTCTCCTAATGTTATACCGCATTATTTAGGTGTTATTGTGGTGGTATTCATGTACTATTGTGTTCTAGAAATATTTCTTCTGTTATAATAATACAATAACACATCAATATCACCACAATAGCACATGAATAACACAATATAACACAGGAGGAATATTCTTCTATGTTACCGGGTCGGATCACAAGAAAACTAGTTTTTTTTTTTCTTGTCAGCTCCAGTTAAAGGTGATTCATTGGACTTCGGACATATCTCTATGTCTGAGTTTGGACGTAATAATTCTTCCATGCACTCAAACTCTTCAAGCATATCATTTAGCTCATGGTGGGACGCAACTTATAACTTTTTATTATTAAATATTAAATATTCACAATGCATGTAAATAGAGANTTGTTCACGTGGCAGATAGTAATATGAGTTCTGATACAGTTTTACGTCAGGACATCTGATGTAATATTCTTTGAGAGGCAAGAATAATTATCCAGGTTGGCTAAAATGCAGTATTTTTTAAATTTCTATTTAATCTTATTGTATAGTTGGCCTGATTAAATTTCATTACGTCATAAATTTGCTGCTTTATTGGTTTACTTTATTTTAGGAAGATTTACATTCATACCACTCAATCCGTATGTATTTACATGTATAACGCATACACTTCAATTTTTACTCATAAGTCACATTGACTATACAAAAAAAGATGTATTTTATATTTTTGGTAAAATATTGGCATTTTTTAGCATATATGAAATATTTGGGTGGCATAAATGTAAAAAGTGAATTTTTGTTGTTAGATATGCAAATACATAGGAATCAGTTGGCATATATGTAAATGCCCTAACCTTAGAGTATGCTTGCCAAATTTCCTTAAACTCATGGTGGGGAACAAATATTGCTTCCGGACTCCGCATGCAAAGGTGACAGAAAAATAATAAAAAAAATAGTTTTAACATAAGGGAATATTCTCCTCATGTTATACCGCATTATTTAGGTGTTATTGTGGAGGTATTCATGTACTATTGTGTTCTAAAAATATTTATGGTGTTATAATAATACAATAACACATCAATATCACCACAATAGCACATGAATAACACAATATAACACAGGAGGAATATTCTTCTATGTTACCGGGTCGGATCACAAGAAAACTAGTTTTTTTTTTTTTTCTTGTCAGCTCCAGTTAAAGGTGACTCATTGGACTTCGGACGTAATAATTCTTCCATGCACTCAAACTCTTAAAGCATATCATTTGGCTCATGGTGGGACGCAACTTATAACTTTTTATTATTAAATATTAAATATTCACAATGCATGTAAATAGAGAATAGTAGTAATTTCTCAAAATATTAATTATACTTTCTCATGTATATATTTTAATTTATTTTTATTATGAAATATTACATAAATAAAATAAATATATACGATTTATAAAAATTATATAATATTTTAAAGAGAAAATTAAAATTTCTATATTCTATTTGTACGCAATAAAACGACTCACAAATATTAAGAAAATAGTGTTTTTAATTTATTTAGCATTCGTCTAACCTAACAAAAAAAAAAATCATTTTATTTATTTCACAAACAACCAAACATTTTTTTAATATTCAAAATACATTGCAAGCAGAACATTCTGCAATACTATTTTACATTGCATTCATTCTTCTGTAAACAAAATAACCCCTTAGTGTGCTCGGTATGTAAAATACTCTTTATGTTTATATCACTCGAAATATTATTGGGATTGTTACACATCAACCACCCAAAATATTAAATATAACATTAGAACCACCAAAACTTTAAATAAAATATGCTAGTAAAATACTTTGAAGCATCCTAGCATATCTCTCATCTAGAAAAAGTCCTTCCAATTTCTTCGTCGTTACAAAATGCGCCTTAGAGATAAATGATATCCCCAAGAAACATCAAGAAAATGCAACGCTTGAACGATCGCATAGTCACCATGTCTGACTTCTTGGCTCACTCTGGAGTACCTACCATTCTTCAAGGCGTTTAGAGGTGCTCAGAATGTCAATTTCCAGTAGACAGATGAACAACAAGCCACTTTCGAGGAACTCGCAACATGTTTAGCCTCGCCACCCCTCTTTTCAAAGGCCGGCCAAGTTGAGATGCGGCATATCTACCTGTTTTTCACCTTATGTGAAAAGCTTTGTCCTGATAAAGGGGGAAAGCTTGGTCCAATTGTTTGTCTACTATGTTAGCAAGATTCCTTTAACACAGAGGGTGGTTGCCCGTTGGTAGGTAAGACTGTACCAACCCTAATATTCTCGACAAGGAGGCTACGTCCATATTTCCAGCCCCACACCATTGGCGTTTACACTCAACTCCCTCTGAAGGTTATCCTAGAAAAACCAAAAGCTTCAAGAAGATTAGGTGAATGATCAATAGATTTGAGAAAGTTTGACATTCGCTACTTACCCCAACTAAACATCAAANTTTTAAAAAAAAAGACATCAGCACTCACATAGACCTTACTTGTCTTAGGGTCGAGGCATCGATAACCTATTTAAGTGTAGAGTATATGATGAAAACAAGTTTTATGAACATGAGATTAAGTTTACTCCTAATTCGGCCGCGCTCCGAATAAAGGTTGTGCACCAAAAAATTTTGGGATCTAAAATGGAGAAGACCCGATTGTTAGGAAAACATGATCTCAAGACAGATAAAGGGGAACTGAAGTTGTAATTTTTTTAGAGAATTCTATTAATAAGATAAGTGATGGAAAGAATGACATCATTCTAGAAATATTTTGGAACATTAGAGTGGAACATAATTGAGTGAGTAATGTCGAAGAGATGTCGATTTTTTCTCTCGACTATCCCATTTTGTTGAAGAGTATTAATTCACGAGTTATGATGAAGGATGTCCTTCCTTACAAAGATTTCTCTTAATATAGAGTTAAAAAATTCAAAGATTTTGAATTGGGTCAAAATGAAGGTGGGAAAGTTCTTAAAAATGACAACGGCTTCATATTTATCTTTTAAAATATAAACTAGTCATCTGAGTGTGATCATCAATCAAAGTAAGAAATCACCATTTATTGGTGTAGCTAAGAGTGCGAGAGAGTTTCATTAGTCATTGTGAATAAGAGAGAGGAATGAAGGTATATATTTGTGGGATGGATAAAAAACACGATAATATTTAGCTAACTGATCGATTTCACATTTGAAATTAGAAGAATTTTTATAAGAAAGTATCAACAGATATAATTGTTTTAGATACTGAAAATTAAGATGATATAAACAACAGTGTAACAACATAATGGAACATTAAGTGGACTAAGATAAACTACAAATATTGGGTTGAGTGTTCTCGTTCTCCTTGTTTTTCTCTTGGAAGAAGTAGAGCCTGTTTATCCTCTTAGCAGTTTCAATCATTATCCCCGAATGACGATCGTAAAAGACATAGACATCAGAGAAAAAGTGAGCAACGCAATCAATATCATATGTCGACTTACTAATAGATAAAATGTTACGCTTCAACAAATGTGCATGTAACACAGATTCCAGAATAAGATTTGTTATTAAAAAAAATCTTTTATCAGCAACAGAATTTCAGACTTGATAGACTTCAGCAGATGTGCATGTAACACAGATTCCAGAACGGAGATTCCCAAGTGTAGGCATAATATAGGTAGCATTCCATCTATAATGCAACCAGATCATTATAGCATCTTGTTTTACCTCACGAATTTTCTTAGATACTTCATAGAGTTCGTTAGAATTCCCTACATCTGAGTAGGTATCACAGACTGTTGTCTAGATGACACTTCTAGAAGGAAGAAACATATATGATTTGCCAATAGAAGTCTCCATGGTGATGATCAGTCATGAAATGATCATGAAATTCTTCACTTCCTAAGCTTCATATGCTAGGTCAGTCTTTGGAGGTTCACGAATCACACCAGCGAGATAATTGAATCTCCTACACCCTTTGATGAAGAAGGACACATATTAGGACTATTAGAGGAAGTTATTATCGTTTAGTTTATGGAATGTAATCAAGAAGTTCATGTTGTTTTCCTGTCCTCTAGTCTGCAGAGGAACGGAGGTTGGAATATATCCTTCGGTGGAATCAAGAACATTTTCTGATGACAGCTCGGTGTAGGGGGAGTACCTCGTGACTATGATTGAGCCAAACGAGATGTTAGGTTATTGAAACATCAAAAAGTTTCGGTTGCTGTAGAAATATGGCCTCTGGAAGGGTTCCTAACTTGGCCAGCTAGAAGAAGGTAGGAGAGGCTCCGACAAACCTATGGGAGAGGAAGTTTCCTTAGCAGACATTGATCGGAACAGCGAAGGATGCGGTTTGGAGCAGAAATAATCTGAAGCAAATGGCGAGATCTGTAACAGATGTCAGGATCTGAAGCAAGAAGTTTCCTCCTTAGCAGATAGTGGGATCTGAAGCGAAGGTTGTATCCTCCTTAGCAGAGGACGGGATATTAAGTTTCCTTAGCAATGGATATGGTTTTCTTAGAAAACGGTAGGATCTAAAGCAGAATCAAAAGCATACGGCGGAATTAACTCCAAGGAGTAAATCTAAAGCAGACCAAAAAATCTGGATTGGCCAGCTGACAGCATGGAGAGGCCCAGCAACAGCTAGGTTAAGAACATGGCTCTGAGACCATGTTTAAATAGAACCAGGATAACTTATTGATATAAAGAGGGATATGAATACTCATTACAGGATTTATTAGTAAGGAAACAAATAAAAACTAAAATAAAGGGTATAAGAAAAGTAAATAAAAGCAAATCAAAACAATTAATACAGAATTATGCATATTAATATTCTAATATTCTAATAAATATAAGATCCAATGCAATGATTAAACATTAAATCCACAAATATACATATAAACTCCTTATATAAACATAGAAGTCTATAAATCCACTATAAAACTCTAGTAGAACACAAACTAGTGTCGCTAAAGATGAATCAAGCACTCATTTAAGATATATGAGAAAGGCAAAACATAATGCTTCATGCACTTCTTATGTAAGCATTAGCCATAATGCATCGCCTAATCAAGATTCCTATAAAGGCACCAAATACCAAGAAGTCAGGCAAAATTTCTTTGATTGAATGGATGAATGCGGACATTTGAAAAATAGGATGTGTCATGAGTGGGTAATATGGAAAGACTTCAGGACTTGGAGAAGCAATAATGCATACTAGAATACAAATTAAATCAAATATAGTGGTGAACGCTCCAATTTCTACAATAAATAAACTGATGAAGATAATGACGAGTCCATTGGGAAGGAAGGATAGGGGTCGTACGAATTTAGAGATCGAAAAGAGAATATAAAAAATGATGATATATAATAGATAGTTGATGATTACATAGTGACATGGTTCAATGGTTTATGTAAATGTGGCTTTTGGACACATTATTTGATAATATCCACTAATGTTGGAGCTTTGGAAAGAAATAAAACTATGTTTTCCTAAACATCATTTTAATCAAATTATTATTACTTTATGCTCTTCAAAACAACTTCCTCATTAAAGGCACTAGTTGAATAGACAATGTAGCTTTTTCTTTCTGAGCATCTAGATTGGTGCCTAGTGCCTCCAGTATTATGCAGTCACATCTCCTCGAGGTTATCAAATACTTTTGAAAGCATTGCATAATTGAATAAATAAACATGTGTCCAAGCTGAAAAATTAAACACAACTAAATAGTAATACTTGCCAAGAATTGAAACACCATTAGTCCACCATATAATATAGAATTAATTGGGGAAATAGGAACATATAAGGGGAATCACTAAGGTCAATATGTAGCGTCAAAATAAAAAATATATGCAATCACAAATGTGAATTCAATAGTCTCTCTTAATCAATCCAATATAATATATATAATATATATAATGTAAGTATTATATTTTAAGTTTAATTATGAAGAGCACCACAAAAACGTTGACAATTAAAAAAATAAATAAAATTATGTGCTAATGAGATGCATGAATTAATAAGTTATAATAAATGCAAGTCAAAATAATGATCAACTGATAAATCATGCTATCAATATTATTAGACTCATTATAATCAATCAAGATAAAATATGAAAAAAAGTATAATGAGTAATTATGCTTATTGGAAGCCAAGAATGGCAAGTTTGTCACCCCATAGTGGACACATCAATTCCAATGGAGAGCCATTGGTACCGATACATGGATGGACTCTTCGGCCTTTGCTTAAGAGCGAAATAATAATCACATATCAACTTCAAATATTGCTCATGCAAAGCATAAGGCACACCTCCTTCATCAACAACATTCATGAATAAGCATGTTAAGTATGAAACCATATTCATAATAAAAAAGATACTTCCATCATGTTCAATATTTGGAAGAGGGGTGTAAATCAAATGTAAATACATACAAACACTTGAAGAAAGTCTTAACAAAATCTCCACAAATGAAAAATTAACATCATGCCAATATAAAATAAATGCTTATCCACAAAATAAGTCCTAACAAATAGTACACATCCATATAGATTTACTTGCACTAGAAAGTTCACGGCTACCTACCTCAACACTTCAACATGATTTTGTTTATCCATCTGAATTCCAATTAGTCCTCAAATAAATCCATTAAAAGACATGACCATAAATAACTGAAAGTTTGAGAGACCCTTCACATGTCTAATTTTCTAAAAATCACCAAAGTTAGGCATCCTATTTCTAAATAAATTTAGCAACTCCAAACATAACTTAAAAGTTTATATTAACTTACACATTTTAAATCACCATTTTCTCATCTAATATCACGAATTGAGGAACATTTAAAATTAGCAATCATGTCTTTCTTCATAAAAGTTATGTAAGCGACACTCTCCCTTCCCAGGATTCCATCCTAATTCACAAGTCGGTCATCAACCTCAATCATGATTCTCCATCAACCTCAAGCATTATCTATAGCTTCAATGATTAAACAAAAACTTCTGTTATAGGCTAGAATTTTCTCCCTATAAGTATGGATTTCTTTGGATGAGCTTTGCAAAAAAAAGAGTCCAAAATAGACAATTTTCCCTAGAGAATATTGCATCCTGATTAACAAACCATCTATAATGAAAATTTTATAAAGAATAGTAATAGCCTAAAATAGTGAAATGATTTTTTATTGGGTGATTTACATACATAGAACTCAAAATTTCTTATATTACAAATTTCGCACCTAGATTATCCTATTTGCAAATTTCACACTCTAAATTTCGCACCTAGATTATCCTATTTGCAAATTTCACACTCTATTAATGGCGTACCGATGCAGGGCCAATGTACAAGCAAGCCTAAGACGACTGTAACTAAGTCATCGCTGGAGAAGAAGGATTGCTTAAGGCATTTGCGGCTCCAACCCAATTTTCATCAGCGTAAAGCTTCCAAACCCATTGCCCCATCTTGAAACACACAAAGGGATCGACATCATTATCAGTGGACTTTTTCCAATCATCTACACCTCTTTTCCGTTCGATCCTAGGCTCTTGTTGTTTGTTGTTGTGATCTTGTGCAGTGTATTTTGAATAAATGTTTATTATTGAAGTGATTAAAAGGAGGATTTATTTTATGTTAAGCAACGCGGGTTAAGATCTTATAGTTTTGTTGCCCCGGCATCACTCTTAGTTTTGAATTTACTTAGTCTAAAGAGGTTCTTAACGTTTTTAGACTAAGTTTAGGTTGTATAAATATAAAAAATTGCATGAAAGCTCATGTTGGTTCCATGTAAATACACGCCTATTCGTCTGGCCGCCGCCTTCACTGCACACCCATTCGTTGGATCACTGTCTCCACGACACACCCATCCATCAGGCCACTGCACAAGATCACAACAACAAACAACAAGAACCTAGGATCGCATGAAAGCTCAAATTATAGAATTGTATGCAAAGTATTGAGAGCCATCCCATTCCTTATAAGCATTTCATCGAACAAGAAGCATGCAATTCTTACGTGTATTTACATGTCTCACACCAAAACTTTAAAATTTACATGTAGGACCCCTTAGCTATGCATGAAAAGGAAAATTTTACTCTTAATGGCATTTTTTATATGATATGAAAGATTTAGGTTGTATAAATATAAAAATGTAACATTTAGATCTTAGATGTGTGAATATATAGGAAATCAAAACCACTACTGAAAATTAATGGATCATTTGAAAAGTGAGGAAAGAGAGATAATGGTGCTTGTTAAGTGCATTGAAAGTCTCTGTAATGAGGATTTCAGCAGATAGTTATAATAAGAAGCGTGTACTTACAATCCAATTCGTATATATCTACATATCTAACACCAAAACATTACATTTTACATTTATAGCACCCAAATATTTCATATCACATAAAAAAGGAAATCACATTTTGATAAGATAACATGTATGCAAAAATTAAAGTTTAAGCGTTGGATATGTAAATAGATAAGAAATGAGTGGTATGTACGTAAATCTTCCTTAAAATAATACCTTTGGATGCTTTCCCCTCTTGTAACTGGCTAACGGTCATATTGCATGAAAAGCAAAAAGTAAACTTGTTTTAAAATCATTATAACCTGACCAAAAAAACTCTAAGTGGGAAATTTCCTCAAGTACTGAGTATGAAGCTTCCTGAAACTTGCACAGGCTCAATAAGTGAGCAAACCGTCGCCTGCTTGATTGGAAAGAAAAAATGTGAGCACAGTTTCTTTCTTCATTTCCTCCTATTCGCATTAGCTTGTCCACACCCATCTAAGACCAAAGAACCTAGCTTAAGTAGATGGTCACTTGTCTCCAAGATAATGGTCCCAAGTCTGAGTCCAACCTTTTGCTTTTTAAACTAAATTATCACCAGCTCCATGAGTTAAATTTGGTCAATAATTCACCTCACATAGACATATATAAAATCAGGTTTGCGCCCTCTATGAAATTAATTGAAATGTTTAAGATAAACTTAAATCCATAAAAAAGTACAGAAGAGTACAAGTACAGCACCGTGGCAAAAAATCAAATATACCAAACTCATGCTAAACATAATAATATGATTCAAACCAAATGGCAATTGAATTTCAAGACCGATAGGTAAACTCAAGCCAAAAAATAAATGAGAGAACAAAGAAAAGACATAATCTTTACCTTCAAGTTTCACTTGGGTTCCACCATAGTCAGGCAGAAGAACAACATTTCCTGCAAAGAAAAAGGTATTTGTTTCCCATCTCTACCTCGAATTCCAGGAACAATTGCCACAACTTTACCAGAGTTAAGTTTGCTGCTCTTCTCGGGAAGAAAGATGCCAGTGTCGAGGGACGCCTGCGGGACGTCGCCGGCGAGGAAGGGGCCAAATTCCCCGCGCAAAAACCCTCGGGTAGGATCTCCGGGAGCGGGGGAGAATGTCGGCGGTGGTAGCGTTCGCCAGCAAGGAGGGCCGACGGGAGAGCTTTGCGCAAAAGAGGGCTAGGGCACGCGCGAAAGGGATGGGGGTATGCGTGTGTATAAAAGGATTATTTTATTTATTTTATTATTATTATTATTATATTTAAAAGCCCTAATTTAGGTGTTGTTAGCTTGTGCACGAAACCTTAGTAAAATAGGTAACTTTCATGTGTTAAATCGATATTTTAGACAGGCTCGAGTGGTATGTTTCTTCATATGCGGTCGACAAATTCGTGGATGATTGATTTAAGTCTAATTTGAGTGCAACGCAACGAATGAGATGTTTTAGTCCAATCGAAGACGTCAGACAAGTAAAATAACAATCAGCCTTCACCTAAGTAAGCTGAAGTTTAGCAAAATGAAATTGGTCGCATGTCTCTTAGCACACGCTGAAGATTCTCAAATAGAACTCAAAAATAAATCAAATTTAGTTTTTGAATTTGGATTTGTTATTGATTCTTTTGAAAATTAATTTTAATTTCGATTTAATGGTGAAGTGTATGTAAGTGTGAATGTGGGTGTGATGTGAATTGTGGTGTTTATGTGTGTGTGAATATGTATGTGGTACGTATTGTGGTGTTTGTGTGTGGTGCTTCAAAGAATGAAACCCCCTAAGTCCAAAATGTATTCTTAGAGCATTTTCAATCCTTATAGGAGCTCAACTTGAGTTTCAATATGTTGGTTCCAATCAACTCAACTAAATGTTGAGGATTTGAAACCACGCATATGAGACTATAAAGAGTTAAAATGTGATTAGAATTTTCTAAGTGACGTAGGTCCTAATACTAGTTCTCTACAAGAGTCAGTAGACAAATCATGTGACTTTATCTTAAGCTAGACCTTACAAAAAATAAGATCAGCAAAACTCCTAAAGGTCTTCTCTTGGAACCTTATTGTAACCTTTTTCAAAAACAATAAAAATCATATGTAGATCCTCCTTACTCTCTTTGTACTTCTCTATCAAACATCTCAATAAATTTATAGCTTCCATAATAGACCAGCCTTGTATAAATCCAAACTGATTATGAAAAATCTTTATAACACGTATGAATCTATGTTAAATTACTCTCCCACATAATTTTAAAGTATGACATAGAAACTTAATTCCTCTATAGTTTATATCACATCTTAGATCCAATTCACTTGCATCTTTTTATTTTGAAATAACATTAAAAAGTTTAGTAAGCAAAGAAACTCCCAAATCACCAAAATATTTCCACACTTCGATTGGGATATCATTAAGTACAACTGATATTCTACTCTTAATTTTCTTTAAAATCTCCTCAACTTCTTTCGTGATTTTTTTTAAAGTCTCTTTAACTTCTTTTTTTACTTATGCGACGATAAAATTAAAATGTTTTTTTTTTTTTATTATTGATATTAAGATCGCTAAAATCAATCATATTTTCAGAAATTTTATCTAAAATTTTACAAAAATAGATCACCCACTTTTATTCAATATCTTCCTCTAGGAAAAACACTTTTTAATTTTCATTTTTCATACACTTTACTTGAATTAAATCCTTACTTTATTTTCCACTTTTTGGCTAGTTTATACAAATATTTTTTACCCTCTTTAATATCTAACATATTATAAATATAGCTAAAGGCAGAATTTTTGGTGACACAAAGTGTGCTCTTAGACTCCCTATGGACCATCTTATATTTTTTTCATTTATTTAAGCTTTTACATTTAAATCAATTTTTATACCACAACTTCTTATATTTTATTCTTTTACACATTATTGCTCCACTATCAACTATTTCTTAGTTGTAAAAACTTTTTGGTTTTACATTATTTGGATCATTGTCTCCACGTAAATAGTGTTTTTTTTTATCTCATATATAATTTATTTCTTTATAAACATCCCCGATCTTGAAATCTTGAAGTTTACTAATAATAATAAATTTACTTGTCTCTGTTTGGTGCCTCAATCTAATTCTATGACATTGATTCGTTGTATTTTTTATCTTGCAATTGTTTATTTTAAAATCCAGAACTAATAATCGTTGTTGAGTACTTATTCTAGCATGGAATGATCTTACAATCTTTATATTTTCTACGATCTCTTATTCTCATAAAAAAATAATCAGATTGTGTTTTATTAGATTAATTATTATAAGTAATAATATGTTCTTCTCTTTTCTTAAATAAAGTATTAACAATAACAAATTCATAATGTTAAACAAAATTTAATATGACTTTACCTTTTTTATTAATCACTCCAAAACCATTGACACTGAATATTTCTAAAATCTTTTAACACTCTACCAACATATCCATTTAAATCTCCTCCGATAAAATTTCTTTCTTCAAGCGGTATCATTTGTATTATTTCTTATAGGTCATTCTAGAATCTTTTTTTTGAACCTATATCTAAACCTACTTGAGGACCATAAGTACTCATAATATTAAAAATTTTAATATCAACAACAATCTTAAGGATTATAATTATATCTTCAATTCTAATATTTTTTACAATATTCTCTTTTAACCTTTTTTATATAATTACACTTATACATTTACTAGTGTGACTTCGACATGAATATCAAAGTCTAAAATCAAAGCTATCAATCTTCTTTGAGTTTTTTCCAACCCAATTAGTTTTTTAAATACATAAGATATTTTTTTTCTTTGAACTTTAATATCAACTAATTCCATTAAGTACTTGTGAGAGTACCTATATTCCAAGATCTTATTATCATATTAGTTTCATTGACTATTTTTTTTGTCTGCATCCATCTGTAATGTGAGAATACTTGCTTATTTGACATTACACCTGGGCACCGATTTAGCAGCTCTTACACACTTTTCATTATATTCAGGTCATACAGCAAGACGCTTTCAAGGGACGCCCAAACATTCACACAATGATTCAAGGGATTCATGATTTTTTCGACAAATAATTTAATGTTAGTTGTCGACTACCTAAAATAACTTTTCATTTTTCAAATCCAAGGCTTGAGACCACGCAATAACAGTGTTAGTTTTGTGGCACAATTCATGAATGCGCACAATTCTCATGTATAACTTTAATATTTGTCAATGTAACATTCAAAATTTTTAACATAAATATTAAGATGTACATACATGCCACCCAATTCCAATTTATTTATATATCTAACACCTAAACTTTAATTTTTGACATAAATGTCCACCGAAATCTGAATTTTGATGATGGACTTATCACTTATTTTGAACTTGAGAAAGAATTAATTTTGGAATTCATAAATTTAGAACTCATTTCCTACCTTAAACCAGCCAGACGAACCAGAGATAAAGTCAACTTTAAGGATGAGAGAGCATAGCAAGCTATTTTTATGTAATCATTTATATTATGGTTTACCATATTTAATCGCTGCTTTTATTCTTAATCTGCCATTTTTTCTGTGTCTTTGTGATTCCAACGTATAAAACATTTAAACTTCGCTTTTATACATTTATATTATGTGCTCATTTCTATTATGGTTTCCCCTAAACAGTAGGAGTGTTTTATATTTCGAGCCCAAAAAGTGTGTTCGTGTCCGAACTGTTTACAAATAAAGAGTTAATTTGACAATCTTAATCACGTACTTATAAGACTATAAAGGTTTCAACAACATTTAAAAATTATTATTTATATTAAAACATTATTTGAATCTAATTTAATAATTTTTATTTTATTTTCTTAATTAATATTTTAATTTATTATAAATCTTTGTAGCCTTGTAGTCAATTATGTTTTTTTAAAAATACTATTTTGATATATATATATATATATATATATATATATATATATATATATATATATATATANTCGAGCCAAAACTAGCCGAACACATTAACGAGCTGAACACGAGTTGTTCGCGAACAAGGAGCCGTTTTGACAGCCCTACCAAGGAGGTTGTTGGGCTCTTGAGTGGCTTGCTTACTAAGGTGATCCTACTAGGATTTTGAATGTCCTGAAGGAAAAATTATTACATAAGAAGTCACACAAAATTGTATCAGGACATCAATCACTGTCTGTCACGTGTACAGTCTAACCCCTCTCAATAAAATATTTTAAATAATTTAAAATATGGTTAGGTCGGACTATGAACATGATAGACAGCGATAATAATTTTGATACAATTTTACGTCAGGACTTTTGATAAAATATTTTTTCTGGCTCAAGGGCAAGAATAATGATCCACGTATCGGTGGCTAAAATGCAGTTTTTTTTTTTTTTTTTTTTT
>JXCR01078595.1:56828-86253 GCA_002079205.1 Phalaenopsis hybrid cultivar
AAAATGCAGTTTTTTTTTTTTTTTTTTATCCTATCGTATAGTTGGCCTGATTAAATTTCAGTACGTCATAAATTTGCTTCTTGATTGGTCTACTTTGTTTTAGGAAGATTTATATTCATACCAATCAATCCGTATGTATTTACATGTATAACGCCTAAAATTCAATTTTTACTCATAAGTCACATTGACTATACATAAAAAGCTGTATTTTATATTTTAAAAGGTAAAATATTGGCATTTTTTAGCATATATAAAATATTTGGGTGGCAAAAATGTAAAATGTGAATTTTAGTTGTTAGATATGCAAATCCATAGGAATCAGTTGGCATATATGTAAATGCCCTAACCTTAGAGTGCTCGCCAAATTTCTTTAAACCCATGGTGGGGAACAAATATTACCTCCGGACTCCGGATGCAAAGATACATCCGGAGTCCAATGAAAACACATCTTGTGAATGTGACAGAAAAATTTTAAAAAAATCATTTTAACACGAGAAAAATTTTAAAAAAATCATTATTTCGTGTTATTCAGGTATTATTGTGGTGGTATTCATGTACTATTGTGTTCTGTGAATATTCCCGGAGTTGTAATAACACAATAACACATTAATATCACCACAATAACATATGAATAACACAAGAAGAATATTTCCCTATGTTACCAGGCCGGATCACAAGAAAATTAGTTTTTTTTTTTATCAGCTTCAGGTAAAGGTGATTCATTGGAGTCCGGACATATATATATAAAATTTGGACGTAATAATTTTTCCATGCACTCAAACTCTTCAAGCATATCATTTGCCTCATGGTGGGATGCAACTTATAATTTTTTATTATTAAATATTAAATATTCACAATGCATGTAAATAAAGAAAAGTAGTAATTTCTCAAAATATTAATTATACTTTCTCATGTATATATTTTAATTTATTTTTATTATGAAATATTATATAAATAAAATAAATATATATGATTTATAAAAATTGTATAATATATTAAAGAGAAAATTAAAATATGTATATTCTATTTGAGCGCAATAAAACAACTCACAAATATTAAGAAAATAGTGTTTTTAATTTATTTAGCATGCGTCTAACCAAACAAAAAAAAAGTTCCATTTTATTTATTTCAAAAACAACCAAACATTTTTTTAATTTTCAAAATAAATTGCAAGCAGAGTATTCTACAATACTATTTTACATTGCATTCATTTCTGTAAACTAAATAACCCCTTAGTGTGCTCGGTATGTAAAATACTCTTTATGTTTATATCAATCAAAATATAATTGGGATTTTTACACACCAATCACCCAAAATATTAAATATAACATTATCCAAAACTTTAAATAAAATATGCTAGTAAAATACTTTGAAGCATCATGGCATAGCTCTCATTTAGAAAAGTGCTTCCAATTTCTTCGTTGTTACAACATGCGCCTTAGATTTAAATGGTGTCCCCAATAAACATCAAGAAAATGCAACGCTTGAACGATCATATAGTCGCCATGTCCGACTTCTTGGCTCACTATGGAGTACCTACCATTCTTTAAGGCGTTGAGAGGTGCTCAGAACGTCAATTTCCAGTAGACAGATGAACATCAAGCCGCTTTCGAGGAACTCGCGACATGTTTAGCCTCGCCACCCTTCTTTTCAAAGGCCGACCAAGTTGAGATGCGGCATATCTACCTGTTATTTCACCTCATGTGATAAGCTTTGTCCTAATAAAGGAGGAAAGCTTGGTACAATTGTTTGTCTACTACGTTAGCAATATTCCTTTAACACAAAGGGTGGTTTCCCGTTGGTAGGTAAGACTGCACCAACCCTAGTATTCTCGACAAGGAGGCTATGCCCATATTTCCAGCCCCACACCATTGACTTTTACACTCAACTCCCTCCGAAAGTTATCCTGGAAAGGCCAAAGCTTCGAGAAGAATAGGTGAATGATCAATAGATTTGAGAAAGTTTGACATGCGCTACTTACCCTGACTAAACATCAAATCACAAGTATGGACTGATTATTTCGTGGAGTGCATTGTGCCTAACTTGGACAAGCTGACACTTTCTCCCCCTAGGTCACATTAGTGGAACATGTACGTAGAGGGAGCTTTCGAAAGGTCTGAAGGTCGTGTTGCAATGCGGCGCATCTCCCTGAAAAATGACATTTTGTAGTACAGACAATGCCTGAAATTTCCAGCCATAAACAATCTTGTCGAGCACAAAATCCTCGTTACAAGTTTAAAAAGTTGTCACTGATTGTGAAGTGAAAAATCTGATCATCCACATTAACTCCTAGTCAATAGCATCACAAATATAGGGGGAGTTAGATGCCCACAACTCATAGCTAGTATAGTATCTTAGTCTCCTAAAGATGCTTCTTGCTCCTATAAAAACATATCAGATTGTCCCTAAACTTTGAGAGCATAACACCCGCGTAGATACCCTCTCTAAGTTCACAACCTTGACAATTAGAGATCACTTAAAAAGATGGTGCATCGAGAAGATACATTTTTCTAGCATCTAAAAGCCTAGAGTAATATTGTCTGTAAACAAGCAAAAGGTGTCATCTTGGATGGACTCCATCAAATCCTTTTTATAAAGAGACATTGTCTGATGATGCTACTACGTCAATTCACCCGTAATGTATGATCGCCAACTTAATCATTATCTTGGTTAAACTATATAAGAAGGTATTTGTGGGTATGTATCTTAAATTTCTTCCACTATCTGAAGCAAATTACAACCAATGTGAGATACATTCCTGGATGTGTGGGAAACACCTTAGAAGAAGAGCTCTCGCACTCAAAATAATGAGACAAAGATTTTATTGTCCCACAATTAAGCAAGATGCATTAGACTTTCTGCAAAAATACAAATATTATCAATTACACTTCAATCTCATACATGCACTGACAATATAACTCACGTCCCTTATGAGCTTCTCGCCTTTCGCCCTTCGCCCAATGGGCAAATATAATTCATCATTGAAACTAAAAAAGATACATATAAGAAAGAAGGATGGTTTAAAAACACATAACTAATAAAATCGCTAAACAAAATCATAAATAGATACATTAGTATCACTCGTACAACTTAACTTCGACGAACATGCAGAATAAAGAAAAACTGAAAAGAAATGACTGCATAATTCTAACTCGTACAACATGATGTAGACAAATAGAAAAAATAAAATAGTGTTACATGACATAGATATTCTCATCTACATGTTAGTCACTAGAGCATATCCCCTTCATCTCACTCTCAATATCATCGCCGTCAGAATCTAAATAAGGGTCCTTTGAAGTCGGGCTGGGGGTAAGACCTTTCACAACAACCCTAACTCGACGCTGCATCGCTCGATTCCCATTTAGGAAGCTCTGAATGAATCCCTCCTCAACGAACTATATATGTTGCCCCTTCGCACAGGTTGCAAGCCTCTTGATTGTCATCACAAATGATAGTCCTGAAAACAATTGAGTTTTTGAATTTCTTAACTACTCTCTGCTCAATCTCAGCAATGTCAGCTTCCTTCTCATACCTTAGCTTCTAGGCCTCCTCTAGGGTTGACACCCTCAACCATAGAGCTTTCACACACTTGTTACTCTAAATGAGGCCAGCTCCTGCCTCCACTAACTCTTCTCAGGTGTTGTTTAGGTCATGATGCTGCAGCAAGAATAAAGTCGTCATCATAGGAAAATTTGTCCTGCACCTTGTCAGCTAAAATTCTAAAGTCATGGATGCTTCAACTCTGGAATCATACATTGCTTGTACTTACTATGGAGGAACTTGGTCTTAACGAACTTAGAGTTTCGGCCTCTCGGAGCAAGCTCAAGCTCTATATGGGGTTATGTCATCTTATCCATAAAGAAAAATAATTTAGTATCAAACAGATGGAAGTAGGCAATAATTAAAAAAAAAAGAAAGAGACTCGTGAAGTCCCCAGCCTCTCAAAACCCACTGCACACATGAGCCAACACGTTCTTTAGGATATGACTCCTCAAAGAACTAATCCAAGGCTTCATCTCCTCTTCGCTCCTTTTACGCTGCTTTTGAGGATGTATCTCACAATCACTGCCCAATTTTTTTCCAGCTTCATAATAGAACATGTCCAAAGGAAGGAAAATCAAGTCACTGACCTCCTATCCTGAAGCTTCCATCTAGGAAAAGGACTACCAAACAAACTCGATTGAACCTAAATCGAAAAGCCACTGACAATGAAGATACATTGAGAGAAGAAGAAAAGCTGGATGAACTCATATAAATGGTACCTGAATACAGGGGAAATTAGAGGAAAAATCACCGATCGAAGGTGATTCAAGTAAAAGGCCGCTCAATACTTGTTAATTAAAGGGAAACTCTTCAAGAAGTCGACCACATCCTTATACTTAAAATGTATTAGGAAGGATGAGGTTGAAGGTATACTCTGAGAAGTTCATGAAGGGGAGTGTGAAAGTCATTCTGGAGGAAAGATGTTAGCTCACCAAATTCAATGATAGGGCTGCTTCTGACTAAGCTCACCCAAGAACGTCGAAGAATATTCCTGAAGGTGCACACAATTGCAGATCTACGGACCATTGCGCCATCAGCCGTTCCAAAAGCTTCACCCAATCATCAGTCCTTGACAGTTCTCCACACGGGGCCTCGACATTCAGAAACCTTTCCCCCTGTCAAAAGGACTGTGAAATTTTCTATTGTTGGCGATCGAATAGTTCGATTGACCATGGGATCATCATCCTCTGACAGAAGAGCACATAGGTCATTATAGCAACGATCGTGTTCTAGAGGATCTGGACAGGAAAAATGCCAAAGAGGTTGAAGATGGAATGCAGCTCTCGACGAAATAGAAGCCAAAGAATATCTTAAAATGGTCCTTGTAAAAGACAAGGGCAGAAGATAAGTCGTCTGTGGCCCATTCATGGTTGTTGGCTGGTCATAGGAGGATTGTGGGATCCAAAACAAAGTGACCATGAAACTCCTCCATGTTCCCCCACAGAAAAAACTGAAACCTCTGTCGCAGGAATCAAACTGAACTACTCCTGAGAGTATTTCTGAACCATGGAGTCTATTATATTTGGAAGAAAATCGGGGAACTAGATATGTACACATGAAATATGTTTGCATGAATCTCAAAGCAGATGAACGGCTCAAGAAGGTGACGCGGACGATCAAGTGCATTAATCGACGATTGTTTCTAGATGTGTTGTGGTGAAGAGAGGAGTTCATCCAAACGATTGACGGAAAATGCTAAAAGGAAGTCTCATACGACAGTAATCAACTTTCTTCACGATTGATGGGGAGCACTTCTTCAGATCATAGATCGACCAAACCAGGGCTTGCTAAATGATTGGCAACTCTCATCGATCGAATCGACCCCGACTTTGTATATGCAAATAAGTTTGTAATTACAAAAATACCACATGAAAAATTAATATGTACTTCTGTAATATTATAACATAAGTCTATAAATAAAGGTCAATATTATGAATAAAACTCATTTTATTTTGACTATTGCTTTCTCTTTCTCTTAATGTCTTCCTAGTAGAACGCTCTATTTTTTTTTATATGTTTCCCATATTTTTTTTAATCTAAAAATCAAAATATTATAAATTTAAAAATTAAAATTAAAGCGTTAGCACTTGATGGTATCTATGCAAATATAAAAAAGGTACACTAAGGCTGCACTAATGCCAAATTAAACATATGCTTAAATAGTTAAATACATAATTAATAAAAGTAAAAAAAAAAGTGTAGTTTTAGAGAATCCCCAAACACCATAAATATTATTATTGATAAATACAAAAAGTGACATAAATCACATGAAAGTAGCGGCAGAGCTTTCATACCCCTTTACTTTAGTAGCAAATCGTACTTCTTCAATTCATGTACGACCTTAAGCTAAAATCTCATTTAATGCCTTTGCTCCAGTAACCTCAGCAGTCTTTCCTGCGGCCCCTTCCTCCCCACTCTCCATCTTCGCCATCTTCTTCAGCCTGGCCAGCTCCAGATCCCTGCTCATCTTCCTCCTATACATCTCCGCAAATGTGATGCCCTCCTCCATCACCGGCCTCTCTCCTTCCCTCACCGCTAGCGGGTAAACAACCGCTTCCGGAGCAGGGTTCTGGAACGCCGCGATCGAAAGCCGGCTGTAATTTGAGTTCACGACGGCCTGATGGTCCGCGTTCTTAAACCGACAGTTGCTCAGGTACTGTAATTTCACTCACGCACACTAATCGTTCGACGAAATGTCTCAATCAATTTTTTAAACGAGAAAAAGAAAAGAGTGTGTTCCACTTACATGACCGTGGTCGCCGAGGTTAACAANGGACGAAATTTCTCAATCCATTTTTTAAACGAGGAAAAGAAAAGAGTGTGTTTCACTTACATGGCCGTGGTCGCCGAGGTTAACAACGAAAGCATTCTGGACAGGCTGAACGGTGATCCAGGTTTTACCGTCGTCCTTGGTGGCTTGGAGACCGCCGACTTGATCTTGAAGCAACAGAGTAATGGTGCCGGGGTCTGTGTGGCGCTTCAGGCCCAGGGTGAGGTCCGGTTGCGGGCATTTTGGGTAGAAATTGACCACCAATTTCTGGTCCATATCGATACAGGCTCCGGCTATGGCTTCACGATCTAGTCCCATGGCTTCCGATAGCACGCCGAGGAGATTGCAGGCCAAATCCATCAGCTTGGCGCTGTACTCCTCCACAACAGCGCGCCACCCCTCCGGCTTCTCCGGCCACCGCGAGTAATCGCGGCTCCCGATTGGGTATGAGAAATAGGTAACGATCTCCCTCCAATCTTGAACTGCTTCACCCTTCATTCATAAACAAACACGAAAAATACTACGTCATGCACGCAGAATTGTGTGCGTATGAATGTTATTTAGAGGGTGTTGCAGGGTTATATCAGTGCTCGGATGACATGAAAAAATATTATGTCTTTTTTTATTGGGGTTAATACCCTCAATAATCTCACAAAATCCTCGAATGACCCGATCTTGAATTTCTTCACCGTTCATTCATAAACAAACACGAAAAATACGTACGTCATGCATGTCGAATTATGTGCGTATAAATGTTATTTAGAGGGTTTTGCAGGGTTATGTCAGTGTTCGGATGACATTAAAAAATATTATGTCTTTTTTTATTGGGGTTAATACCCTCAATAATATCACAAAATCATCGAATGACATGAAAAAAGATAAGCGCCAAACTGCAGAATGTATTTGTATGTTATTTGGAATCTCAACAGCCTTTTAATAACCCTCAATAATTGAGTATTTGAGTTATTGAAATATTATTCGAAGTCATACGCACGCAGAATTAAGTGTATATGACATATGTAAATAGCTCTCCATAAACATGCAGATATTATATATATATATATATANGCGCCACCCCTCTGGCTTGTCCGGCCACCGAGTGTAATCGCGGCTCCCGATTGGGTATGAGAAATAGGTAACGATCTCCCTCCAATCTTGAACTACTTCACCCTTCATTCATAAACAAACACGAAAAATACGTATGTCATGCAGAATTGTGTGCTTATGAAGGTTATTTAGAGGGCGTTGCAAGGTTATGTCGGTGCTCAGATGACATGAAAAAATATTGCCTTTTTTATTGGGGCTAATACCCTCAATAATCTCACAAAATCCTCGAAGGACCCAATCTTGAACTACTTCACCCTTCATTCATAAACAAACACGAAAAATACTTACATCATGCATGCGGAATTGTGTGCGTTTTAAAGTTATTTAGAGGGTGTTGCAGAGTTATGTTAATACTCGAATGCCATGAAAAAAATTTATGTCTTTTTTATTTGCGTTAATACCCTTAATAATCTCATAAAATCTTTGAATGACAGAAAAAAATATGAGCGTCAAATTGCGGAATGTATTTGTATGTTATTTGGAATCTCAACAACCTTTTAATAACCCTCAATCAGAATTACGCATATATATATATATATANAGAGAATCAGCTAAAGCCAGAAGGTGAGGAAGGTTAGGTTGGAAGGAGAATTCGCATGTGTTGCTAATCTAGCTACGTATATATTAAATTTTCATAATATTTTTATTATGACTGTACTTATAAATATTTTAAAATAAATTATTTTTTCATCATCACCCGTAGGGGTGTAAACGAGCCGAACACGAGCGGGCCTAGGCTCAACTCGTGTTCGGCTCGTTTATATGTCGATCTCAAAAATTGTGTTCGTGTTCCACTAGTTTGCTTAGCGAGCTAAACATGAGTCGTTCACGAACAAAGAGTCGTTTTGACAACCCTAATCACGTAGTCATTAGATGATAATGATTAGTACAATATTTAAAACATCATTTGAATCTAATTTAATAATTTTTATTATATTTTATGTTTTAATACTTTTAATTGATTATAAATCTTTTTAGTCTTTTAGTCAACTAAATTTAAAAAAAGGCTACTCATCAAGTATATATATATATAATTGATTAGTAGTATTTCGAGCTAAAACGAGCCGAACACGAACGAACAAATATTTATTTGTGTTCGGCTCGTTAACTTAGCGAACGAGTTGAACACGAGTTGTTCGCGAACAACGAGCTGTCTTGACAGCCCTAATCACCCGCAAAATTTATCTGTTGTCCGAATTCTGCCCATATAAATGGTTGTTTGGGATTAATTTTTTTATTATTTTTTTCACTTTAAAAATACATTTGTTTAATATTTTCTTGTATATTTTTATTTTTTATTTTTAAAAAATAAACTAATATGATTTTAAAAATGATCAAAATGTGTTTTAAATATTTTTGAAAATAATCATATTTAATTCTAATAATCAAATATTTTTTTTTTCAAATTAGCATATGAATAAAAAATGAAAATAAAGTATTCAAAAATAAAATATATTTGACTATTTGATAAAGAATAATTGTTTTTAAAATAATAAAAATAATTTTAAAGAATTTAAAAAATGTTAATTTATTTTAAGAAATGAAAATATGTTAAATAAATATGTTTGTAAAATTAAGATAAAAATAAAAAACAATCTCAGAAAAGCCCGAAGTTTTTTAAATTGTTACATGCAAAATCTTAAAGGCGAATGGCTTGTGACTGATGCCTATGGTCAGAACTCGGACGGATCAAGCAAAATTAATGTTGGATTTGCCCGTATAAAAATTTCTGCACGCAATATGCGCAGATTTTTTTGCCAATCCCTATCCGTACGGGTGGAAAAATTATTTCATACATATACCGCATGCAGAGATGCATGCGATGTTCGATCCTGGCCGTAAATCACTGTGATCTACGATCATGATGTATTTCGGTGGACCCCACTTTAAATTTTTTTTTTTTCAAAAAAATTTTGATTGCATCGTGACCATAGATCACCGTGATTTACGGTCAGGATCAAACACCGCATGCATCTCTGCATGCGGTGTATGTATACAATAATTTTTCGTACAGGTGGGCTTTGGTAAGTAGAACGGGTGGCTAAGAGAAGTGTATTTTCTGTTCGGATTCCTGACGTAGTTCTATGTGTAGCGTATGTTATTCTTGAGTTATTTTTAGGTTATTTCTGGGTTTTTTTCAATAATCCTAAAACAACTCAGAAATAACCCGCGGTCTTTATTTTTAATTTATTTTTGGGTTATTTCGGTATAATTAAAAATAACCCAAAAAATAATCTGAAAATAACTCAGAAATAACTTCGGTCACACATAGAGCTACGTCAGGAGTCCGCACACAAAAATTTTGGGCTAAACTGAAAATAACTCAGAAATAACTTCAGTCGCACGTAGAGCTAGTCAAGAGTCCGCACACAAAATTTTTTTGGGCTAAGAGACGATTTTTTTTTCATTTTCAGGAAAAATGTAAAATAAACTAAAGGTAAGAAAATAATTAAAAAAAAAAAAAAANGAACGGTGATCCAGGTTTTACCGTCGTCCTTGGTGGCTTGGAGACCGCCGACTTGATCTTGAAGCAACAGAGTAATGGTGCCGGGGTCTGTGTGGCGCTTCAGGCCCAGGGTGAGGTCCGGTTGCGGGCATTTTGGGTAGAAATTGACCACCAATTTCTGGTCCATATCGATACAGGCTCCGGCTATGGCTTCACGATCTAGTCCCATGGCTTCCGATAGCACGCCGAGGAGATTGCAGGCCAAATCCATCAGCTTGGCGCTGTACTCCTCCACAACAGCGCGCCACCCCTCCGGCTTCTCCGGCCACCGCGAGTAATCGCGGCTCCCGATTGGGTATGAGAAATAGGTAACGATCTCCCTCCAATCTTGAACTGCTTCACCCTTCATTCATAAACAAACACGAAAAATACTACCTCATGCACGTAAAATTGTGTGCGTATGAATGTTATTTAGAGGGTGTTGCAAGGTTATGTCAGTGCTCGGATGACATGAAAAAATATTATGTTTTTTTTATTGGGGTTAATACCCTCAATAATCTCACAAACCCGATCTTGAATTTCTTCACCCTTCATTCATAAACAAACACGAAAAATACGTACGTCATGCAGGTAAAATTGTGTGCGTATAAATGTTATTTAGAGGGTGTTGCAGGGTTATGTCAGTGCTCAGATGATATTAAAAAATATTATGTCTTTTTTATTGGGGTTAATACCCTCAATAATATCACAAAATCATCGAATGACATGAAAAAAGATAAGCGCTAAACTACGGAATGTATTTGTATGTTATTTGGAATCTCAACAACCTTTTAATAACCCCCAATAATTGAGCTATTTGGGTTATTGAAATATTATTCGGAGTCATACGCACTCAGAATTACGTGTATATGACATATGTAAATAGAGCTCCATAAACATGCAGATTATATATATATATATATATANGATAAAGAATAATTGTTTTTAAAATAATAAAAATAATTTTAAAGAATTTAAAAAATGTTAATTTATTTTAAGAAATAAAAATATGTTAAATAAATATGTTTGTAAAATTAAGATAAAAATTAAAAACAATCTCAGAAAAGCCCGAAGTTTTTTAAATTGTTACATGCAAAATCTTAAAGGCGAATGGCTTGTGACTGATGGCAATGGTCAGAACTCGGACGGATCAAGCAAAATTAATGTTGGATTTGCCCGTATAAACATTTCTGCACGCAATATGTGCAGATTTTTTGCCAATCCCTGTCCGTACGGGTGGAAAAATTATTGTCGCATGTAGAGATGCATGTAATGTCCGATCCTGATCGTAAATTACGATGATCTACTATCATGATGTATTTCGGTGGGTCTCACTTTAATTTTTTTTTTTTTCAAAAAAATTTTGATTGCATAATGACCGTACTACGATCAGGATCGGACACCGCATGCATCTTTGCATGTCGTGTATGTATACAATAATTTTTTGTACAGGTGGGCTTTGGTAAGTAGATCGGGCGGCTAAGAGAAGTGCATTTACTGTTCGGACTCCTGACGTAGTTCTATGTGTAGCGTATGTTATTCTTGAGTTATTTTTAAGTTATTTTCAATAATCCTAAAACAATTCAGAAATAACTCGCGGTCTTTATTTTTAATTTATTTTTGGGTTATTTCGGTATTATTAAAAATAACCCAAAAATAATCTGAAAATAACTCAGAAATAACTTCGGTCGCACATAGAGCTACGTCAAGAGTCCGCACACAAAAATTTTGGGCTAACATGAAAATAACTCAGAAATAACTTCGGTCGAGAGTCCGCACACAAAAATTTTTTGGGCTAAAACACAATTTTTTTTTCATTTTCGGGAAAAATGTAAAATAAACTAAAGGTAAGAAAATAATTTAAAAAAAGAACTGGCTTTGTCGGCAAGTGCTTTCACAACTGGCTTTATCCGACCGTCAAATAATAATCTAAGCACGGAAGACTAGCGGTTGGAATTATGACTTCTTATCTTCTCGTAGATTTTATTGGGCCACGCTGTTTGTATTATTTTGTAAGAGGGGGATTTTCATAAATACCACCTAAAAGTATCCTATTTATCTAACTAATACTTAAATACAAAATTTTAAATATCGAATCCGATATTAAACAAGAAGGAGAAAATGTTCGAGATTTATTAATTTAATTAGGATTAAACTGAAAATTTGACTAAGTGATATAATAAATATAATTTTAAATTAAATATGATCTAATAATGATAAATATAAAAAAAATAATCTCAAATTTAATTTTTAATTCAATATAATTTTTTACTTTGGAAACCAAAAGTTCGAAAAATTATTGCATACGGACACCTCATGCAGAGATGCATGTGGTGTCCGATCTATACCGTAGATCACGGTGATCTACGGTGAGGATGCAATCAATTATTTTTTTTTAAAATTAAAATGGGGCCCACCGAAATACATCCTCAATGTAGATCACCGTGCTCTACGGTATAGAGACCGTATGCATCTCTGCATGCGGTGTCCGTATGCAATAATTTTTTCCCAGATTGACTGGGAGGTAGAACCAACATCTTCTTTTAGGGAGATACATTCTTTTCACTTCTTCCTTATGTTTTGCAAGAAAATGAAATATTTTTTTAAAAAAAATCATAATTAATTGATTCGATTGATTAATTATCATTAAGAAATGATAATTGTTGGTATATCACCCNACTCTTTTCCTTGGGCACAGTCAAAATGACAAATTTGAATTCAACACTATGAGACTTAGGAACTTAACAAAATTTATAATGAATGCTTTGTCCTTTGAAATGGGCAACTACCGTTGATATGCGGCGGTGAAAGACGACGAAGCCAAACTACTACAAAGAAAGCGAGCAGCCTTAACGATGGTGAGCAGTTCAAACGACACCAAGCGATCCACTGTGTTTCCCTCTGATCCCTTCAAGAAGGCAATGCATCGTGGAACTGGGAAGTGAATGTTTTTTTCATGACCTAGGGCTTTTTTACGACTTACGAGCCGTGTAACTAAAAAGCGTTCAGCAGGTTTGCGATCCAAAGGTTAAACCGCTGGTTCAATCTTTTTTGGCCTTTTCACATCCAAAAAAATTATTTTATGTATGGTTTGGGTCAGATTGGCCATCGGTTCACGATCTAATCGGTCAAATCTGCTGGTCTGGTCCAGTTTCATGAACATTGCTAAGAACTAAAAATTTATTGTTCTATTAAAAGGTATTTGGTAGCATACTTTTAATAGAATTTATGGTTGTATTTAACATAAATAAAGCCAAAAATGAAAAAAAAAAGTAAATTAAAATTGATAACCTGTTGAATCTAATTATGTTTTTTGTTTCGATGTAAATCCAGATTTATTAAATTTGACAGGGATTTAGCTTAGGAAGAAAAGCGCACACGAGTGGATTATATAATGGAAGGAAGCCGAGCTCTGGACTTCTAGAGAATCAGATAAATATATTTGGTGGAAGCCGGAAGGTGAGGAAGGTTAGGTTGGAGGGAGACTTCGCATGTGCTGCTAATCTAGCTACGTATGTATTAGATTTTCATAGTATTTTTTATTTTGACTATACTTATAAATATTTTAAAATAAATTATTTTGTCATCATCTCCCGCGAAATTTATCTGTTGTCCGAATGCTGGCCATGTAAATGGTTGTTTGGGATTAATTTTTTTATTATTTTTTTCATTTTTAAAAACACATTTGTTTAATATTTTGTTGTATATTTTTATTTTTATTTTTTTAAAAAATNCAATAATCTCAAATTTAATTTTTAATTCAATATAATTTTTTACTTTGGAAATCAAAATTTCCTGACTTGAAAAATTATTGCATACGGACACCTCATGCAGAGATGCATGCGATGTCCGATCTACACCGTAGATCACGGTGATTTACGGCGAAGATGCAATCAAAATTTTTTTTTTTTAAATGGGGCCCACCAAAATATATCCTCAATGTAGATCACCGTTCTCTACAGTATAGAGACCGTATGCATCTCTGCATGCGGTGTCCGTATGTAATAATTTTTTCCTAGATTGACTGGGGGGTAGGACCAGCATCTTCTTTTAGGGAGATACAATCTTTTCACTTCTTCTTTATGTTTTGCAAGAAAATGAAACATTTAAAAAAAAATCATAATTAATTGATTCGATTGATTAATTATCATTAAGAAATGATAATTGTTGGTATATCACCCAATCCCTATGTATTTATATATCTAATATATTTATATAACAGAAATCTTTCATATCACATGAAAAGTGCCACTATTTTAATGTTGATAGAGTGAAATACACCATTGCATGCATCTATATAAGGTGGTATATATGTAAAAATTAAAGTCTTGTTGCTAGATATGTAAATACATTAGAATTGAGCGATATATAAGTAAATGTTCCTTTTTTTAAAATAGCCATTTCCCAACATTTTCCCATGCATTATAAATACAATAATAAAAAAAATTTAATTGTAAATTTACCATGAGATATACTAAGAGAGTAATCATTGATTTTTTCAGTACAAAATATTAAATTTATCAATCCCATCAAACGAATGCTTTGCTTGATGGCATAAGTAATTCACAATTAATCACGCCACTCACGAGAGCAAGTCATCCGCATGCTCCATTAATCAAGTCACCACATTGCTAATCATGTCC
Source organism: Phalaenopsis hybrid cultivar (assembly GCA_002079205.1). Taxonomy (NCBI): domain Eukaryota; kingdom Viridiplantae; phylum Streptophyta; class Magnoliopsida; order Asparagales; family Orchidaceae; genus Phalaenopsis; species Phalaenopsis hybrid cultivar. Next base: position 71,380 of record JXCR01078595.1, read on the forward strand.
AAGGCAATGATCTCCTTTTCCTACTTGAAGCACTTACATCCTTCATCGCACATTTCCATCTTTCTAACTGTCGTCTTGCATTTGTGCTCCGCCAAGATTTTGTCATCGGTTTGTGAAGAGCCGAAGAGGTAAGGGCAATGTAAGGGGTCCCTTTCATCAATTTAAACTCTAAAATTCAGAAGGGCGCAGTTTTGCTCCATCATTTGCCCCTCCTGGTCCCAACTTAGGTCCGCCCTGCCTCGACTTAAAAGTAGAGCTTCACGCATATACGAAGTTTTCTAGCTTCATTATGAATCAACGATAACAAAAGTTACAGTCAGCATTTCATGTTGTTGTAGATTTATGAGGTTACACATCGATCAGTAGCCATTTGATTTGCAATATGCTTTATAAACAACCAGATGAGACATAAACCTTGGCAGGTAAAAACCAAGTATTGGCAAAAAGCATTAAGGAAACCGACACAGTGCTTTGGAACATTTCTGATACGACTAATTCGGTGTCCTGACAAAATGCAACGAAGAGTACTGCAAGATTTATACAAATTAAATGTTACAAATGCAAATTAAAATATACTAGCAGTCAAACAGGCTCTTACAAACTCAATACAATATACTAGTGGATTGGCAAATGTATCAGAGAGAACGGGAAAAACAAACTTATAAAAATATGTTTTAATAGACCTTTGTTACTTTTTAGACATATGGAAGGATAAACCTCCATTTAAAAGCAAAAAAGCATTCTCCAAAGGACCCTTGTTACTTTTTGTAGCCTAAAAATAGGCCCTCGCCGAGCTCTAAGAATTGCCACCACCGGAGACGCGCCAAGGACCTCGGAGATGTCGGTTATCTGGGCGGCCAAACCATGGTAGGGCAGCACCATCGCCCGCCGACCACCACTCTTGTGGGTCAGCCATTCTTGTGCTGACAACTTCCCAACTGGCAGGCTACTTGATCAATCAACNGAAGGACCCTTGTTACTTTTTGTAGCCTAAAAATAGGCCCTCGCAGAGCTCTAAGAGTTGCCACCACCGGAGACGCACCAAGAACCTCGGAGATGTCGGTTACCTGGGCGGCCAAACCATGGTAGGGCAGCACCATCGCCCGCCAACCACCACTCTTGTGGGTCAGCCATTCTTGTGCTGACAACTTCCCAACTGGCAGGCTACTTGATCAATCAATCTTCTGATTAGTCCGCCACCTCCCAACCAGTCGGCCAAAACTAGAACCGACCGACCTACCTTGGGTCGGCGACCTTCATACTGGCCGACCTACCTGGGCCCGCCATGTTGGACAACTTGGGCAAGCCACCTCTAGCCCGACACCTAACGCCTAAAAGTCTGGTGGGGAAAAACATTAGGAGGACCGATCTAAGCAAGGGAAAGGTCGAAATAACCCTCTTAAGTCCCCTTAAAGTAAGGGTGTGAATGTAAGATTCATTTTTCCCTTCATTTCTCTATAAATAGAAGACCCATTTGCATGTAGAAGGGGTTCATTTAAATTCATTTTCTCTCCCCCTCATATAGGGAGCTNTGTCGAAATAACCCTCTTAAGTCCCCTTAAAGTAAGGGTGTGAATTTAAGATTCATTTTTCCCTTCATTTCTCTAAAAATAGAAGACCCATTTGCATGTAGAAGGGGTTCATTTAAATTCATTTTCTCTCCCCCTCATATAGGGAGCTTGTTTTCCTTCTTTCTCACTTATAACTAAAGTTGTGTAGAGTAATAGAGGTCACCAAGCCTGGGGAACACCCCGCTTTATCCCCCGACGTGGAAACCTCATCTCTTTCTCCTTCCCCATAAATCCTGCTCTTTTCCTTGAGCACAGTCCAAATGACAGATTTGAATTCAACACTATGAGATTTAGGAACTTAACAAAATTTATAATGAATGCTTTGTCCTTTGAAATGGGCAACTACCGTTGATATGCGGCGGTGAAAGACGACGAAGCCAAACTACTACAAAGAAAGCGAGCAGCCTTAACGATGGTGAGCAGTTCAAACGACACCAAGCGATCCACTGTGTCTCCCTCTGATCCCCTCAAGAAGGCAATGCATCGTGGAACTGGGAAGTGAATGTTTTTTTCATGACCTAGCGCTTTTTTACGACTTACGAGCCGTGTAACTAAAAAGCGTTCAACAGGTTTGTGATCCAAAGGTTAAACCGCTGGTTCAATCTTTTTTGGCCGGTTCACATCAAAAAAAAATATTTTATGTATGGTTTGGGTCAGATTGGCCACCGGTTCACGATCTAATCGATCAAATCTGCTGGTCTAGTCCAGTTTCATGAACATTGCTAGGAACTAAAAATTTATTGTTCTATTAAAAGGTGTTTGGTAGCATACTTTTAATAGAATTTATGGTTGTATTTAACATAAATAAAGACAAAAATGAAAAAAAAAAAGTAAATTAAAATTGATAACCTGTTCAATCTAATTATGTTTTTTGTTTCGATGTAAATCCAGATTTATTAAATTTGACAGGGATTTAGCTTAGGAAGAAAAGCGCACACGAGTGGATTATATAATGGAAGGAAGCCGAGCTCTGGACTTCTAGAGAATCAGATAAATATATTTGGTGGAAGCCGGAAGGTGAGGAAGGCTAGGTTGGAGGCGAAATATTTGCGTACATAAGATGTATGCAGCGCTGCGTACATCTGAGGTTATTCTGGGGGTATAATAGGATTATATCTGGGTTATACCCCCTTGTAACCTCCGGTATAACCCGAATATAACTCCCCTGTACCCCCAAAATAACCTCAGATGTACGCAGCGCTGCGTACATCTTATGTACGCAAATATTTCTCAGGTTGGGGGGAGACCGCATGTGCTGCTAATCTAGCTACGTATGTATTTGATTTTCATAGTATTTTTTATTTTGACTATACTTATAAATATTTTAAAATAAATTATTTTGCCATCGTCTCCCGCGAAATTTATCTGTTGTCCGAATGCTGGCCATGTAAATGGTTGTTTGGGATTAATGTTTTTATTATTTTTTTCATTTTTAAAAACAAATTTGTTTAATATTTTGTTGTATATTTTTATTTATATTTTTTTAAAAATAAATTAATATGATTTTAGAAATGATCAAAATACGTTTTAAATATTTTTGAAAATAATCATATTTAATTATAATAATCAAATATAATTTGTTTCAAATTAACACATAAATAAAAAATGAAAACAAAGTATTCAAAAATAAAATATATATGACTATTTGATAAAGAATGATTATTTTTAAAATAATAAAAATAATTTTAAAATATTTTTAAAATTGTTAATTTATTTTAAGAAATGAAAATATATTAAATAAATATGTTGTTAAAATTAAGATTAAAAATTGAAAATAATCTTAGAAAAGCTCCAAGTTTTCAAAATTCTTACATGCAAAATCTTAAAGTCGAATGACTGGTGAGTGATAAGAAAATATTACATCATGATTTTAATACATTCGGAGTCCAATGATGTGACGTCACGTGACTAATACTAATATATTACGGTGAGAATCACTGATACGTGACGTTTCATCATTGAATTCCAAACACAAACTACATTAAAAATCCTGATGCATGATAAGAACTCACACAGATCAAGCAAAATTAATGTTGGATTTGCCCGTACAAAAATTTCTGTGCGCAATGTCCGCAGTTTTTTTCCAATCCCAACCCGTTCGGGTGGGCTACGGTAAATAGATCGGACGGCTAAGAACGCACCAAGCTTGTTGATCCTTACTTTTTTTTTTTCATTTTTGGGAAAAAAAATAAAATAAACTAAAGATAAAAATAATAATAATAATAATAATAACTGGCTTTGTCAGCAAGTGCTTTTAGAACGCGTGGCTTTATCCGACCGTCAAGTAATCTAAGCACGGGAAGACTAGCGGTTGGAATACTGAGTTGTTGAGTATCTTTCCGTAGATTTGTTAGGCCACACTGTTTGTATTATTTTATAACATGAGATTCATATAAAAATTTAATTTTTAAACTGTGAAATACACCATTTCATGCATGTATATAAGGTGGTATATATATAAAAATTAAAGTTTAGCTGTTAGATATGTAATTACATTAGAATTGAGCGGTATGTAAGTAAATCTTCCTTGTCTTAAATAGCTATTCCCAAAATTTTCCCATGCATTATAAATATAACAATAATAAAAATTGTAAGTGTAAATGTACTATGAGATATACTAATAGAGTAATCATTCATTTTTGTAGTTCAAGTTATTAAAGTTATCAATCCCATCAAACGGGAGCTTTGTTTGATGGTGTAAGTAATTTACAATTAATCACGTCACCGACGAGAGTAAGTGATATGTCTGATCCTCCATTAATCACGTCACCACAGTGCTAGCCATCTCCAAGGCCATGATTTTCTCTTCCTCCTTGAAGCGCTTACATCCTTCATCGCACATGTCTATCTTCTAACCGCCGTCTTGTATTTGTGCTCCGCTAAGTTTTTGTCGTCGGTTTGTGGAAGAGTCGAAGAGGTAAGAGCAACGTAATGTGAGGGTACAAAAAGATATAATTTTGAAGAATGAATTGCTTCGCTCTTCCACCATTTTCCATCGACCAAGTGCTCGACCCTTTGAGCGACACCAAGGGAAGATTACATCCATTGGAGGGGAATAGTCGGAGAACCATCGCAACCACAATCTACTTTTTGTTAAAGGAATCTAAGGAGAGTGTGAGAGGTTATTAGAGTTTTTTTCCTAGAAAACAGGTGTAAGTGTGTGTTTTTTGTGTGTAAATTCAAAGATTCTATTGTAATTCGTGTAATTAGGTGAACAACCTCAGTGAGATTGTTCCCAGTTTTTTTTACTGTTAGTCCTATGATGTAATTTGTGTTTTGTTCACATGTGATGTTTATAACATAATGTTCTTTCTCCTATGAATCGGATTTTATGCAATTGGTAATTTAATTGTGCATAACTTGCTCTCAAATTGATAGTTTAATCGTTTGTGGGTATTTTACTCATAAACTGATCACTTAGGAAGTTAAAATGGGTTGTGATCTAATACTATGAAATAGGCTAGTGTAACAATTATATTAACCTACAATAGGAATTTTTTTGTAAGGATTGCACAATCATGTAGAGAAATATGCATACATTGGGGTTTTTGCATGATTATGGGACTAACTGTAATATGAAAAACTACTATTTTCTTATGACCATTAAGAAGAGCTAATGAAACTGTTGCTTCTGATTATCAATTTTATTTAAGTCACTTAGATAGGTCTAATTTGCATAAAACCAATTCTGAAGAGATTTTTTGTCACTTGTTTAAATTCAAAACTACTTATAGGATTTATTTTTTGCAAAAGGATTAAAAACTTTATAACACTTAATTTTAAACCTTCAAGCTAGACTCAAAACCAATATATTAGAACTCTTCTATACTTTGGAAGTTTGCTCATTTCTCGTGGGATCAAAACATACTGTTCAAAATACTTCTTTTACGACACGTATACTTGTGTGATTCGCCAGTGCTTCAAAACACATGATTCATTCCACATCATCCCTCGGATCATTCCACTTATTCTATACAAATCCTAAAATCAATTTTTTTTCACGGAGATCAATTATGAGAGCGGTCTCACTGCGAGAAGAAAAACATAAATGATATGAATGAGAAGCCAATGGGATGCACTACATGTAATCAACAAATTTGCATTGGTCAATTCGAACACAAATCAAATAAAAATCCGACGTTATTTGAGGATTATCGTCGGATTTACGTGAGGTTTACGACTGGTTCTTTCTGCCGGTAATTCGGGGTTCGCTAATGTTATTTCCATCAATTTTGCGTTGAAATAGTCCGATGGAAATTAGTTTTTTTTTCGTCGTCATTGCGTCGGACGTGTTTAGTCTGTACGTGCGTCAAATTTTGCTATGAAAACATCAGACGATAAATAATATCGTCTGATTACCGTCTGATTTGCGTCTGGCTTAATTTGATGGACAGCACGTTGGATTATTGAACGCAAATCCGACTCAAAACTTAAAATAAAAATCAAAAAATTAATTACATTTTCACAATCTACACGTAATATTTAATCTATATCACAATAATATCATATACAGTCATATCAAAAATCAAAGCTCTTAAAAAAATCAATATTGGAGAAGGAAATACTGTCACAAATCTAAATTACCAAAATGTTATATTTAAACTTTAATCAATATAAGTTCAAACATTTCATAAATTAAAAATGCATAAAAACTCCTAATCCTCTCACTCATCCTTCTCCTTCTTATCCTCCTCGACTACAATAGTCGTTGTTCGCTTGCCCCAATAATCTCAGTCAAGGATGCTATACTCAACTCAATTCTCTGTTGGCCTTCGCATAGATGATGAACCTCCCCAATGATCTTCAATAATCTCCGTCAAGGATGTTATGCTCAACTCAATTCTCTGTTGGCCTTCACATAGATGGTGAACCTCCCCAGTCATAATAGTGACTTTTCTGGCAAGCTACGCAGTACTCAGGTGTGACGAACTCGTTCCACCCACAGAAGCACGAGAGATCTCAACCTTCTTCTTTCTCGTCGCTTGCGTCCATAGCTTGAACTTAGACTGCATAATGGTAGACTGACTGCCACTACTACTGGCAATGGTAGACTGNGTTTCTGCCGGTAATTCGGGGTTCGCTAATGTTATTTCCATCAATTTTGCGTTGAAATAGTTCGATGGAAATTAGTTTTTTTTTTCGTCGTCATTGCATCGGACGTGTTTAGTTTGTACGTGCGTCAAATTTTGCTCTGAAAACATCAGACGATAAATAATATCGTCTGATTACCGTCTGATTTGCGTCTGGCTTAATTCGATGGACAACACGTTGGATTATTGAACGCAAATCCGACTCAAAACTTAAAATAAAAATCAAAAAATTAATTACATTTTCACAATCTACACATAATATTTAATCTATATCACAATAATATCATATACAGTCATATCAAAAATCAATGCTCTTAAAAAAAATCAATACTGAAGAAGGAAATACTGTCACAAATCTAAATTACCAAAATGTTATATTTAAACCCTAATTAATATAAGTTCAAACATTTCATAAATTAAAAATGCATAAAAACTCCTAATCCTCTCACTCATCCTTCTTCTTCTTATCCTCCTTCTCGACTACAACAGTCGTTGTTCGCTTGCCCCAATAATCTCAGTCAAGGATGCTATATTCAACTCAATTCTCTGTTGGCCTTCACATAGATGATGAACCTCCCCAATGATCTTCAATAATCTCCATCAAGGATGTTATGCTCAACTCAATTCTCTGTTGGCCTTCACATAGATGGTGAACCTCCCCAGTCATAATAGTGACCTTTCTGACAAGCTACGCAGTACTCAGGTGTGATGAACCCGTGCCACCCACAGAAACACGAGAGATCTTGACTTTCTTCTTTCTCACCGCTTGCGTCCATAGCTCGAACTTAGACTGCATAATGGTAGACTGACTGCCACTACTGCTGGCAATGGTAGACTGATTACCACTACTGAGTCCATAGCACGAGAGATCTCGACCTTTATTTTTTATTTTTTGAGCTTTGTTTTTTATTTTGAGTTGTTAATTTGATTCTCGGGAGATAGATATTGTGCTTGTTGATTGAGTCTCCTTGTGATTTGATTTGAGCGAGGTTGGAACTCCTTGTTTTCATGTCGTGGTCAAAATAGGTTGGATCGGCCGATTTGTTGAGTTTAGGGTTAAATGAATTTCCTTTTGATCTGATTTCGGTTAAGTTGGAATTTTTATTCTCTTTGGTGCATTTGTGGAATTGAGTATGGAAAGCAAACTCATTTCAGTTTTATTGAGAAATATGCATGTGTTTTATTCTTTTTTCCTTAAATGATAAATGAGTATGAAAGTAGGGCAAACTTAGTTTTTTTCTTTTAGGGCTCTTTACTACATAAGAGATGTACATTTGGCCTAATGTTGTTACCCTTTCATATAAGCTGCGATATACAGTGCTTCAGAACAGAAACAAAATAGAGTTTTTTTTTTAATTAAAAATTAAAACATTGTTTGAATAAAAAAAATGTTGATGAAAGTATTTTATAGGGTAAAAGACAAAAATATCCCATAAAAAATCCACACAAAAAGCATCATAGATAAGCACAAAATGGGTTAGGGGAAAGTATAAGAGTCAATTGAGATCGAGTGTCTCGTCGGCACAATCGAAAAAAGCTCAAAGAATATCCGACAAGCATTCCATCCATCTTGTCGCCAGCTATTACGAGGGCGTCGTTCCAAAAGATTATGTCGTTAGAGTCCATGATCAAAATGAGGGCATTGTGTAGGAGCAGAACGCCATAGCTCTTCTCCGTGAAGCCGGGAAACAAAATGCGTTCCATAATTATTTTGGATATTTCTACCTGCGAAATCTCAAACGGATGATCTAAACAGAGATGACTTCACGATTTGAAACGACAAGAAAATACTAGTATGTTCGAAGAACTTCTGGCAACATTCTTCTACCAAACATATGCCTCACATTTCATGGACATCCTTTCGATCGCCTTAATGATTATCCAATAGGAGATGTTTGTTCCTAACACTACAATTCTACAAAAGNGAACAATTATATTAACCTACATCACCCTAAGAGAATAGGAATTTTTTTGTAAGGATTGCGCAATCATGTAGAGAAATATGCATACATTGGGGTTTTTGCATGATTATGGGACTAACTGTAATATGAAAAACTACTATTTTCTTATGACCATTAAGAAGAGCTAATGAAACTGTTGCTTCTGATTATCAATTTTATTTAAGTCACTTAGATAGGTCTAATTTGCGTAAAACCAATTCTGAAGAGATTTTCTGTCACTTGTTTGAATTCAAAACTACTTATAGGATTTATTTTTTGCAAAAGGATTAGAAACTTTATAACACTTAATTTTAAACCTTCAAGCTAGACTCAAAACCAATATATTAGAACTCTTCTATACTTTGGAAGTTTGCTCATTTCTCGTGGGATCAAAACATACTGTTCAAAATACTTCTTTTACGACACGTATACTTGTGTGATTCGCCAGTGCTTCAAAACACATGATTCATTCCACATCATCCCTCGGATCATTCCACTTATTCTATACAAATCCTAAAATCAATTTTTTTTCACGGAGATCAATTATGAGAGCGGTCTCACTGCGAGAAGAAAAACATAAATGATATGAATGAGAAGCCAATGGGATGCACTACATGTAATCAACAAATTTGCATTGGTCAATTCGAACACAAATCAAATAAAAATCCGACGTTATTTGAGGATTATCGTCGGATTTACGTGAGGTTTACGACTGGTTGTTTCTGCCGGTAATTCGGGGTTCGCTAATGTTATTTCCATCAATTTTGCGTTGAAATAGTTCGATGGAAATTAGTTTTTTTTTTCGTCGTCATTGCATCGGACGTGTTTAGTTTGTACGTGCGTCAAATTTTGCTCTGAAAACATCAGACGATAAATAATATCGTCTGATTACCGTCTGATTTGCGTCTGGCTTAATTCGATGGACAACACGTTGGATTATTGAACGCAAATCCGACTCAAAACTTAAAATAAAAATCAAAAAATTAATTACATTTTCACAATCTACACATAATATTTAATCTATATCACAATAATATCATATACAGTCATATCAAAAATCAATGCTCTTAAAAAAAATCAATACTGAAGAAGGAAATACTGTCACAAATCTAAATTACCAAAATGTTATATTTAAACCCTAATTAATATAAGTTCAAACATTTCATAAATTAAAAATGCATAAAAACTCCTAATCCTCTCACTCATCCTTCTTCTTCTTATCCTCCTTCTCGACTACAACAGTCGTTGTTCGCTTGCCCCAATAATCTCAGTCAAGGATGCTATATTCAACTCAATTCTCTGTTGGCCTTCACATAGATGATGAACCTCCCCAATGATCTTCAATAATCTCCATCAAGGATGTTATGCTCAACTCAATTCTCTGTTGGCCTTCACATAGATGGTGAACCTCCCCAGTCATAATAGTGACTTTTCTGGCAAGCTACGCAGTACTCAGGTGTGACGAACTCGTTCCACCCACAGAAGCACGAGAGATCTCAACCTTCTTCTTTCTCGTCGCTTNCGATGTGATTTTTATTGAAATATCATTAGCTCAATAAGGCTCTGTTTGTTTTATACTGTTTTGTTTGTGGCGTGTTAATCTTTTACGGTTTTGGGTTGTCAAATAAAGTGAATAGATATTAGATAGATTTAAATTAGGGACCAATTACTATGTATTTACATATCTAGCATCTAAATTTTACTTTTTACAATTGCAACACCCTAAATCTTTCATATCACATTAAAAATAACATCATTTTAACTTCTAAAATGTGAAATACACATTTTTATGCATAGGTAAGATGGCATGTATGTAAAAATTAATGTCTATATGCTAGATATGTAAATACATAGGAATTGGGTGGGATGTATGTAAATCTTCCTTTACATTAATTGCTACCAAAACTTATGGTGCTGATTTGCGGGGTTTGAGAAAAGAATGTTGCAAGTTTGATGAGAGTTGATTGAACGATCTCTATAGATATTGTTATGAATTTAATATAACTATAGTTGGTACGTGGTCATTAAATGATCAATTAATATATCAAACAAAAAAAGAATGTTGTCTCTATCGATATTATAATGCATTTTAAGATAATATTTTAATTGACTTAGTACATGTTCATTCAATGATCAATTAATACACCTCAAAGAAAAAAAAAGTTGCGAAAGCACTTTCCAGGAAGCTACCTTACAAAATACTAACTTTAGCTTTTCATTCAACATTCGTTTTCACATTTGTTAGACCAAACACCCTAAAATTAATATTGTTTGCTCAAGTGGAACTGCAGAAGCAGACAGCAAAAATCAGTGTCCAACAGAACACGCATCAATAAAATGAACAAATGACGACAGAGTCGACACCTCAACTAACACAAAAGAAGATGATTAGGCTTCGTTTGGTTCCACTTTTCTCCATTTTGCATGTGTATTTTCTCTATGATTTTATGAGCACATGAATTAATTTGCAAAGTAGCTCATAATTTTACTTGAGTCTTAATTTTGATTTAGAGGGTGGGTTTTACAAACATACCATAGAATTCTTAAGCATTAATAAATCTAATACCTAAATCTTTATATGTATTTGTATTAACATCTTAGTATCAACAACAACAGCAAAAAAAAAAAAAAAAATTCAACTTCTAAATCAAATCAAAATATATTCATAAAGAAAAATGTTTTATTTTACAAAGTTAATGTAGCAATATTTATTAGATGTTTAAAAGATTATGGATACTGTACAAATAAATATAATAATTTGGGTATTAGATATACAAATATATAATTCTTTTTGATAAATCTGTAAATCCCACTATTGATTGGTACATCACAATAAAAATGCACCATAAGCATAATAGTATTAAATGAAGCACAATTAAAGGTTGTCATTCTCTTCCTCGGTGAAAGTAAAGATCTGTTTGGGACAGCTGTTGATCAGCAGATTATTCTGATATTCTGATGATCTGATAATCTACAAATTATCAGAGTAATCTGGTTTGTTATTTGGGGCAGCTTATTCACAATAGTTTATTGGTAGTTATGACTATATAAATGACATTCCTGCTCCTATCTAGTAAAACTGTTTGAGTCAGCTTATTCAGAATAGTTTATTGGTAGTACATAAATATATATTGCAGAAATATAAAATCATCACAGACGAGTTCCAAAAGAGGATATACAGTTCTCACACTCTTGTGAGCATCAGAAAAAATAAAAAAAATATAAAGACAAGTACAACTACAATGAAAAATATTAAAATATTTAATTTCAAACTCTGATTATGTTTGTCTTCAGCTGCACTATCAACCTGGGAAAAGAGTTCATAATACAACAACATAAAACATACCTCCAAATAAACAAATGAGAACATAATTTCAAATAGTCATAATACAACAACATAAAACATAGAAAAACTCATTCATCCACAAGAACACGCAAATACTCGATGCGCAGCTCAGGTTCTATCGCCATGAATATTTGCCTACGTGTTGGATCCTCTAACTTTTTCATACATAATGCTTGAAAGCGCCTATCCGCAACTAATTCAGGGATAGTAGACAAAGTTCGAAGACAATCAAAGATATGTTGTCAGAAAGTGGAGCAGGCGGTGGAGCTCCAAAAGCATCTATGAGTCGATCAAATGAAGTTTCAACAAAAANCTTTTAGGGCTCTTTACTACATAAGAGATGTACATTAGGCCTAATGTTGTTACCCTTTCATAAAAGCTGCGATATACAGTACTTCAGAACAGAAACAAAATAGAGTTTTTTTTTTAAAACATTGTTTGAATAAAAAAAATGTTGATGAAAGTATTTTATAGGGTAAAAGACAAAAATATCCCATAAAAAAATCCACACAAAAAGCATCACAGATAAGCACAAAATGGGTTAGGGGAAAGTATAAGAGTCAATTTAGATGAGTGTCTTATCGGCACAATCAAAAAAATCTCAAAGAATATCCGACAAGCATTCCATCCATCTTGTCGCCAGCTATTATGAGGGCGTCGTTCCAAAAGATTATGTCGTTAGAGTCCAGGATCACAATGAGGGCATTGTGTAGGAGCAGAAGGCCATAGCTCTTCTCCGTGAAGCTGGGAAACAAAAGGCCTTCCATAATTATTTTGGATATTTCTACCTGTGAAATGTCAAACGGATGTTCTAAACAGAGACGACTTCACGATCTGAAACGACAAGAAAATACTAGTATTTTCGAAGAACGTCTAGCAACATTCTTCTACCAAACATATGCCTCACATTTCATAGACATCCTTTCGATCGCCTTAATGATTATCCAATAGGAGATGTTTGTTCCTAACACTACAATTCTACAAAAGGCCAAGATTCAATAAAGAGATGGGTTGGGTAGGCAATGGCAATTTTAGGTGGAAACTCTTCCAATCCATGAAAAGAAAATTTTATGGGCATATTTATAGTAAGGTGATATAAATGGCAGTGATGATTTAAAGTTTCCAATGAGCTGCCTGTGACAAAAGGGCAGAGAAGATTTACCTGCTTCCTCTGTTTGAATTTGATGAAAATAAGCACAGATAAATAATGGCAGCTAACTGTTTCATCTCCGGATGAATATTTTTCACCCAAACGGTGACCAAATGATCTATCATTTAAGACAATACAGTAATCAAATGAAAGCATATGATGCGACTGAGTCAAGCCATTTTGACTTGATTCAATAATTGGCTCATGAGCCATGCTTCAGCCAACCTAAATTGACTCCTTAGGCATAGTTAAAAAAATACCAACACAGGATACCTTCATGATATATTAAAATTTAGCTTATTGATACAATAGTACTAGATTTTTCTAATATCACCTCACTTTTTATATCAAATCTTTTTTACTACTTTTCTTATTCTCATTCTTTTTACTATTTTAACATATGAATTGTTTGAATTATATTTGATATATAACATNCCTAGATTTTTCTAATATCACCTCACTTTTTACATCAAATCTTTTTTATTACTTTTCTTATTCTCATTCTTTTTACTATTTTAACATATGAATTGTTTGAATTATATTTGATATATAACATNTTAGTTAAAAAAATACCAACACAGGATACCTTCATGATATATTAAAATTTAGCTTATTGATACAATAGTCCTAGATTTTTCTAATATCACCTCACTTTTTACATCAAATCTTTTTTATTACTTTTCTTATTCTCATTCTTTTTACTATTTTAACATATGAATTGTTTGAATTATATTTGATATATAACATATCAAATATCTTAGCTCGAGCTTCGACTCAATTAAAAATGTCGAGCCATAGATGATCAAATTGACCTCGACTCATTTAAATCAATGACCGAATCAAGCAAACATATGCTCAAGTAGTACCTACCAATTGTTTTTTTGGCATAATAGTGCAAAATAATTTTTTTTTTTTTTTTGAAAATTTTGAGCTAATTTAAGTATAAACACGGACACACATATATGAGTTATAAACTACGAATCAATGGGCTAAAATGGCTTGCGAAAGATAGTATAATTTAATAAGGTGTTGCCTAATTGGATTCCAGGCANTATATGCTCAAGTAGTACCTACCAATTGTTTTTTGGCATAATAGTGCAAAATAATTTTTTTTTTTTTTTTTTTTTGAAAATTTTGAGCTAATTTAAGTATAAACACTGACACACATATATGAGTTATAAACTATCAATCAATGGGCTAAAATGGCTTGCGAAAGATAGTATAATTTAATAAGGTGTTGCCTAATTGGATTCCAGGCAATCATGTTCAGACATAGTACACTCAATTTCTCTGTTTTTACAGCCATAAATTAGTTGCCAAACCATTTTATTGTCCAGAAGCTGCTTTAGACTGCTGTGGCAGGCCATCGATCATGCTGAGTTGTCTCCTAAGCTTCACAATGTGAGCTTGAACCTAAGAGAATAAAAAAATTAAAATAATTAAATAAAATAAACCTAAAATTACATGAAAAGAAAAAAAAAAGATAAAATTATTACATCGGATGTGATTTTTATTGAAATATCATTAGCCCAATAAGGCTGTCTGTTTTATACTGTTTTGTTTGTGGCCTGTTAATCTTTTATGGTCTTGGGTTGTCAAATAAAGTGAATAGATATTAGATAGATTTAAATTAGGGACCAATTACTATGTATTTACATATCTAGCATCTAAATTTTACTTTTTACAATTGCAACACCCTAAATCTTTCATATCACATTAAAAATAACATCATTTTAACTTCTAAAATGTGAAATACACATTTTTATGCATAGGTAAG
>JXCR01078595.1:86332-98161 GCA_002079205.1 Phalaenopsis hybrid cultivar
AAAAAAAAAAAAAAAAATTCAACTTCTAAATCAAATCAAAATATATTCATAAAGAAAAATGTTTTATTTTACAAAGTTAATGTAGCAATATTTATTAGATGTTTTAAAGATTATGGATACTGTACAAATAAATATAATAATTTGGGTATTAGATATACAAATATATAATTCTTTTTGATAAATCTGTAAATCCCACTATTGATTGGTACATCACAATAAAAATGCACCATAAGCATAATAGTATTAAATGAAGCACAATTAAAGGTTGTCATTCTCTTCCTCGGTGAAAGTAAGGGTCTGTTTGGGACAGCTGTTGATCAGCAGATTATTCTGATATTCTGATGATCTGATAATCTACAAATTATCAGAGTAATCTGGCTTGCTATTTGGGGCAGCTTATTCAAAATAGTTTATTGGTAGTTATGACTATATAAATGACCTTCCTGCTCCTATCTGATAAAACTGTTTGAGTCAACTTATTCAGAATAGTTTATTGGTAGTACATAAACATATATTGCAAAAATATAAAATCATCACAGACGAGTTCCAAAAGAGGATATACAGTTCTCACACTCTTGTGAGCATCAGAAAAAATAAAAAAAGTATAAAGACAAGTACAACTACAATGAGAAATATTAAAATATTTAATTTCAAACTCTGACTACGTTTGTCTTCAGCTGCACTATCAACCTGGGAAAAGAGTTCATAATACAACAACATAAAACATAACTCCAAATAAACAAATGAGAACATAATTTCAAATAGTCATAATACAACAGCATAAAACATAGAAAAACTCATTCATCCACAATAACACGCAAATACTCGATGCGCAGCTCAGGTTCTATCGCCATGAATATTTGCCTACGTGTTGGATCCTCTAACTTTTTCATACATAATGCTTGAAAGCGCCTATCCGCAACTAATTCAAGGATAGTGGACAAAGTTCGAAGACAATCAAAGATATGCTGTCAGAAAGTGGAGCAGGCGGTGGAGCTCCAAAAGCATCTATGAGTCGATCAAATGAAGTTTCAACAAAAATGTCCTTTTCTTTCTTCCTTTTTCCTAGCTCGGGCCTCTTCGATTGCGAGCTTGACTCCCCCAACTCCCTCTGGTCTACACTATGTATTTCTTCATCAGCTGTCACCAGCTCTGGCGGGAAGTCATCTGATATACCTGCAAACCCCGTCTCACTAGGGTTGAATGCATGCTTTCCCGTCGTCACAACTCCCTTAAACATTATGTCAATTTGTCTTCAAGATCCGACTCAAATTCGCTCTGTTTATATTTTTTTGTTGTCGGCATTGCCTGTAACATTACATTGAGAAGGGGGTTTACGGAAATAATTGGTTAAATAAAAAATATTNCTTTTCTTTCTTCCTTTTTCCTAGCTCGGGCCTCTTCGATTGCGAGCTTGACTCCCCCAACTCCCTCTGGTCTACACTATGTATTTCTTCATCAACTGTCACCAGCTCTGGCGGGAAGTCATCTGATATACCTGCAAACCCCGTCTCACTAGGGCTGAATGCATGTTTTCCCGTCGTCAGAACTCCCTTAAACATTATGTCAAGTTTGTCTTCAAGATCCGACTCAAATTCGCTCTGTTTGTATTTTTTGGTTGTCGGCATTGCCTGTAACATTACATTGAGAAGGGGGTTTACGGAAATAATTGGTTAAATAAAAAATATTTGTAATAAAAAAATGATAATGACAATTTTACCTCTAATTTTTCGGCCCACCATTCATCTGAAGCATCAATTGTCCGTTGAATGAGATTCTAACCCAATCCCGTGGATCCACGTTTCAGCTCCTTCCAAATTTTTTACCCCTTCAATTGATCTCATTTATTTTTAAACTTCAGACTGTCATAATNTAATGAGATTCTAACCCAATCCCGTGAATTCAGGTTTCAGCTCCTTCCAAATTTTTTACCCCTTCAATTGATCTCATTTATTTTTAAACTTCAGACTGTCATAATCCCTTCCAGTCAGTTATTTAAACATTTTAGCTATATTCTGCCAACCTTCCTTGTTGAAATAGGTGGTTGGCCTATTCCCAATCTCAATCTCGGTGATGTAGAGGTTGCAGAAAATATTTGTAACTTCCTTATCTCACATCGCTGACGGACAACCTTCATTTGTCTTAGCCATGGTGGAATTATATGAAGAATTGCATATTGCATAAAAAAATTCATATTATAACTCAACATGCATAAGAAAATTGTTGAAAAAATAATTGCACCAGCACCAACACAAAGCTAATTGCACAAGCACAAAGCAAAAATCAATAACCATGAATGTCAAACCATTTTTCTGCCACCAATACAAACAACAGTGTAGTTATTTGCTCACAAAAAAAAAATATAAGAACACAAAAGAATTTTGTGGTTCGGTCAAAAACTTACATCCACTGTAAGACATCGAACATGTTTTATTATGCAATTGTGTAAGGTTACATAACTACAAATCTTAAGGGAGAACACTAAAACATGCAATTCTTCCTCCCTTTTTCTCCCTTTGGTGCTAATAAAAGTTCCTCAACTAACAAAAAAAATCAGAACATGTTTTAATTCTTCCTCCCTTTTCATGTATATGCTAATAACCAAATGTCAGTTTTGATTTCACAGCATTCAATGAAAGAGATGTTCATCCTGTTGCTATACTAAAAAGAAATATTGCAATGCTTTCCCGTTTTAAATCTGATATAAAAATAGCTAATGCATTCTTCTGATCCGCATTTTGACAGCTATAAAAGTGTGAAAAATGCTTCATATAAAACCAGGAAGCCGAATAAATGTCATTTGAAAGCCAAATATAAAAAGAAATACCTCGCATATGCATATAAACAATAAAAATCCTCGCATATGACCAAGCAGACAATAAGCATTTCAATTGGAATGATTCGAGTGTGTTAAAAAAACTTCATACCACACTTGAGTATAAAACATTTCAACAATTCTATAACCAATGCCATTGAAACTAGCAGCTGTAACATAAAACATTTCCACTATTCCATAATCATTGCCAATCTTAACAATTGTCATTCTGCATGTACTTATCTCCCCATTGCTATAACCATAGACTTAAAAAACAAGAATTAATTCCAAACAATTTTATTAGGAGTATCCAGGAACAGAACATGAATTTCTCAGCAATTCAATAAGAAATTCGAAAACATCAATAATGGGTTTGAAAATTCAATTTCGTCTCTACAAAACAACAGACTAACGAAAAGGCATTCAAAAAATTATTGCAAAATGAACTGTAGCAAATCCAAAAATTTTGCAAACTCTACATAACAACAAACAAATGGATCCCTTTTTTCAGCAATTTCAAATCGAGCTCCAACAACACATAGATAAAAAAAGACATACAGAAATTTTTCTGGAAACCAGATCTCTGTAGCAAATCAATCCCTGTAATAATTTTTGTCTATTTGCAAAAATCTGAGAAAATCAGGGAGGGCAAGAAAGAGAAAGTGATGCGAAGGAAGAAATTTTTCTCTATTTGCAAAAATTTCTCTCAATTTGCAATATGTTGCAACTTTTCTCTATTCCTAAAAATCTATTGAATACCATATCTCTCTTCTCAGAGAAATGCAAAAAACGTGAAAATGAGAAAAGATACCTCATTTGAGGCGAGGAACAGAAGGAAAATCAGGGAGGCCGAGAGTGAGGATTTTCGTTACCTCGATGTCGATCTCCGCAAGAGAAGTTGCAGAAAGAAGAAGGAAGAACGAGAGGACGAGAGTAGAATGGGAGAGCGAGCGAAGGGCACATAAGGAAAATTTTACCCTAGCGCAATAATCATACGCGGGACGCAAGCCACCTCCCTGTCACCTCCCAAAAGAGCCCTTGTGGGTGGTGGGCAGCCCAGGACTTAAATACTGCTTTTCGGCCCNGAAAAACAAGAATTAATTCCAAACAATTTTATTAGGAGTATCCAGGAACAGAATATGAATTTCTCAGCAATTCAATAAGAAATTCGAAAACATCAATAATGGGTTTGAAAATTCAATTTCGTCTCTACAAAAAAACAGACTAACGAAAAGACATTCAAAAAATTATTGCAAAATGAACTGTAGCAAATCCAAAAATTTTGCAAACTCTACAGAACAACAAACAAACGGATCCCATTTTTCAGCAATTTCAAATCGAGCTCCAACAACATATAGATAAAAAAAGACATACAGAAATTTTTCTGGAAACCAGATCTCTGTAGCAAATCAATCCCTATAATAATTTTTGTCTATTTGCAAAAATCTGGGAAAATCAGGGAGGGCAAGAAAGAGACAGTGATGCGAAGGGAGAAATTTTTCTCTATTTGCAAAAATTTCTCTCTATTTGCAATATGTTGCAACTTTTCTCTATTCCTAAAAATCTATTGAATACCATATCTCTCTTCTCAGAGAAATGCAAAAAACGTGAAAATGAGAAAAGATACCTCATTTGAGGCGAGGAGCAGAAGGAAAATCAGGGAGGCCGAGAGTGAGAATTTTCGTTACCTCGATGTCGATCTCCGCAAGAGAAGTTGCAAAAAGAAGAAGGAAGAACGAGAGGACGAGAGTAGAATGGAAGAGCGAGCGAAGGGCACATAAGGAAAATTTTACCCTAGCGCAATAATCATACGCGGGACGCAAGCCACCTCNTCAGGACTTAAATACTGTTTTTCAGCCCTACATCTAGCTGATGTGGGACTATTTGTCCGTGACATCCCGCTTCGCACATCCTTAAGATATTTGAGATCGGTGTTACGGAGCGGCAGGAAAACGTCTTCCCAACGTTNGCTTCGCACATCCTTAAGATATTTGAGATCGGTGTTACGGAGCGGCAGGAAAACGTCTTCCCAACGTTTTTTCAAACACTCTGTAGCGTTTTGAAAACGCCACCGCAAGTCAATAAGCTGCCCCAAACGGGCCCTAAGTCGAAAGGCCAAAAAAAGCACTGACTTTAGTCAGATTCAAATCAATTTGCTGTTGGATAAGTTTTCAATGCCAAGTTTTCCACATCCAAGAAATGCATAGCCACAATNTCAAACACTCTGTAGCGTTTTGAAAACGCCACCGCAAGTCAATAAGCTGCCCCAAACAGGCCCTAAGTCGAAAGGCCAAAAAAAGCACTGACTTTAGTCAGATTCAAATCAATTTGTTGTTGGATAAGTTTTCAATGCCAAGTTTTCCACATCCAAGAAATGCATAGCCACAATCAATCAAGAAAAAAAATTATTGAACAAAAAATAGAACTAAATAATTAGTTTCATCTGAAGTTCTTCTTATGGGTTTGATTTCTTTTATTTTTAAAAGTATATGTTTTTATTTTTTGTTTCAAAAAATAAATTAACATGTTTAAGAAAACACTCAATAAAAAAACTTTTTTTAGTGCTTTTAAAAACAATTATATATAAAATAAAAAATATGTTTTATTTCAAATCGAAGGATGACTAAAACAAAAGAAAAAAAAATGTGATTCCAAATGGCCCCTAAGAGTGCATAAAGTGCTAAACCTCCGCACAAATCTTTTTGCACAACTATCCAAATTACTTTTACTTCAAAATTCATGTGGCCGTCGACGAATTTTTCCGGATCTATGTGGTCGTCGAAATACGGAAAATCCACATTTACTTCAAAATTATGACTTCTCAGATATTTCTGGTCATATTTTTGAGGTAGAGGTTTTTAATCCCTGAAATCCACATGATAGAAGAGGTTCACTCCATTCTTTCAATCTACAAGTCACTGTTATAGCTATGGGTGACCCATCCGTATTTCCTTCTCTCAAATGTGGCAAGCCTCTATTATAGTTAGTGGATTTCCCACTGCAAATACTCCCTAGAATTCCCCTGGGAATCTCTTTGTGAATTTCTCATATAAGCAAAATGTTGTTTCCCCTCGATCAGGCTTCCGACAATTATCTCCTTAGCAGCATGGATAGATTTTGGGTGTGAGTAGATGGAATGTGGTCTGTAAGGGTGATACAAGGTGCGAAAAAAATTTTAGGTGGCGATAGAGTTAGGTATTAGTGGATGCTAGAAACNATTCACTCCATTCTTTCAATCTACAAGTCACCGTTATAGCTATGGGTGACCCATCCGCATTTCCTCCTCTCAAATGTGGCAAGCCTCTATTATAGTTAGTGGATTTCCCACTGCAAATACTCCCTAGAATTCCCCTGGGAATCTCTTTGTGAATTTCTCATATAAGCAAAATGTTGTTTCCCCTCGATCAGGCTTCCGACAATTATCTCCTTAGCAGCATGGATAGATTTTGGGTGTGAGTAGATGGAATGTGGTCTGTAAGGGTGATACAAGGTGCGAAAAAAATTTTAGGTGGCGATAGAGTTAGGTATTAGTGGATGCTAGAAACCCTGGGATATAACTAGAGTTAATTTAGCTCTAATACCCAAACTATATTAGAAAAAATAAATATTATTACAGGAAGCAAATCGGCGGTTATAATCAAACACACTTGAAAGGGAAAATACAATACACATGACACGTAAACTCACGTTAGGACAGATCCCGGGTGAAGGTGGTGATAATTAGAGAGCCTGGTGAGGTAGCGACAAGGTAGAGAAGGGGTTTCTGGGCATTGAATGAGGAGCGACAGCGATTATGGGTGGCTTGAAAGGCAGGGCAGCAAGGNGGCAAGGATAGATTTTGGGTGTGAGTAGATGGAATGTGGTGTGTAAGGGTGATACAAGGTGCGAAAAAAATTTTAGGTGGCGATAGAGTTAGGTATTAGTGGATGCTAGAAACCCTGGGATATAACTAGAGTTAATTTAGCTCTAATACCCAAACTATATTAGAAAAAATAAATATTATTACAGGAAGCAAATCGGCGGTTATAATCAAAACACACTTGAAAGGGAAAATAACAATACACATGACACGTAAACTCACGTTAGGACAGATCCCAGGTGAAGGTGGTGATAATTAGAGGGCCTGGTGAGGTAGCGACAAGGTGGAGAAGGGGTTTCTGGGCATTGAATGAGGAGCGACAGCGATTATGGGTGGCTTGAAAGGCAGGGCAGCAAGGGACAGCTCAAACAACAGCAGTTGGTTGTTTGGGGCAACCAAACAGCACAAAAACAGCAAGGGAGAGGTGTTACGTCAATGACAGCAGGCTGGAATGAGGAAAAACAGCTGGTCGGATGGTTGGAACGGTAGAAAACAGCCCGGACAGNAATTGTTTGGGGCAACCAAACAGCACAAAAACAGCAAGGGAGAGGTGTTACGGCAATGACAGCAGGCTGGAATGAGGAAAAACAGCTGGTCGGATGGTTGGAACGGTAGAAAACAGCCCGGACAGCTGCTTTTGGGTGGAGACAGTGAACAGGAATAACGGCGACTGCGAGCAGGTGAAGGCGTGTGACTGAGGGACAGCCAAAGACGGACTGTCCAGGGGTTGCAGCAACGAGAAGGATAGCTGGACGACAAAGAGCAATAGGAAGACAACAACGGGACTGCTAAAAGGAGGCTGCAGCTAGGAGGAAGGTTTGGTAGCGAGGCAAGAGGGACACGAGAAGGGGTAAGGAAGATAATCACCACCTGGAAACTAAAATACAGCAGAAACACCAACTGAAATGTTAGGATATAACCCTCCAAAGGAAGAAGAGACATTGGCAACTGTCCCAATACAAAACACCAAAAAAAAAAGCTAACTTCTAAACCCCTACAACACATATATATATAAAGACGAAAAAGAAATAAAGATAATAAAAAAAAAGCAAAAGAAAGGAAGACGATATTATTTAGGCACATCCCCTGTGATGTCCATTCCCGTGGTACTGTAGCAACTACAGTACCGAAGGAATTTTGGGCAGTAAGCTTCCACATCACCCTTAAATCCATCAATTTTCATCCAAACCACTTTAGATTAATATTATGTCATATTTATCCATCTACCACTACCTTTAATTTACACGCAAATCACCAAGGTTCTGAAAATTCATATGATGTTAATCCAAATGGACTTTTGTTCTTCTTTGGTAACCTTTTTCTTTGATTGTTTCTTCTATCTTCTTTGTTACAATTGAATCGGGCTGAGCCATTCATAGTCCTTGATGTTAATTTTTATTAGACCGCCATCCTTTCTTCAAAACTAGATTTTATCAATTTTTCAGTTTAAAAGTATAAATACTGCCTACAAAAATCGCATAATTATTGCATTCTTTGGTTTCAACCACATCTATTTTTATGTTAAATGAGAATCTATCTTAGAAATTTAAAACCTTGAAACATCCTACATCATGGTTGATATCAAAGATTAAGGATGCTTTATGATAAACTTCAATTTTTCAATATATGCTGCCTCACCTACGCTGAAAAACGTATGTGTATTTGACCTTTTAAAAAATAAAAAAGTGCTCTTTTTTATGTGATATGAAAGATTTGAGTGGTATAAATGCAAAAAAGCAGAGTTTAGGAGTAAGATGAAATGGGCGTTATGTATGTAAATGCCCCTTAATTTTTGAAGTTCGGAGATATAAAAAAGTGTGAGTGAACTCTAAAGAAGATCCATTGCCAACTTTAGATGGTATGGTCTGGTAGACACCAGACCCAAAGGAGGCCCCTACTACAATTTAATAAGATTATATAGTTTTCAATAAGTTAAAAAAAAAACATTAAAAATGTGCGCCATCTTAGTGTAGCCTAAACCATAGAGCCGCACAACAAAAAGATTCATTAAAAATAACAATTTAGGTGACAGAAAATGATACTTAACATGTCAAGGATGGCTTCCAATAATATTTGTCAAGTTAATCCGCACAAAAAGGATATGGATTGAATAAAAGTTATTTGAACTGAAAAATGAAGCAAAATTAAGCAGAACGATCTGTAATTGGTACCTGTTGGCGAGCAGCAGCTAGTTTTAAAAGTTCATCCGCCTCAGAGAAGTTCATGAACCATTGAGCGTAAGGATGGTCTTTAGTGTCACCTCTTTTCTTCTCAAGCACAGGTTCAGGAGGACCTATGGTATTCAAAGCATGGGTAACATCTAGTTAGCTTCCAGAAATAAAAAGATCAAACCTAGTGATAATTTGATTGTCCTTTCAAGGGAGAAAATAATTGGAGCTGGGGGTGTAAAAGAGTCAAGTCAAATTCGAGCCGCCCTCAGTTTGAGCCTGAATTTGATTAATTAATCAAGTTCGAGCTTTAGCTTCAGCTCGAGCTTAATTGTATGAGTTCGAGCCGACTTGCTTATTATGAAAGAAAGAAAACAACATTAATTCAAGCAAGTTTCATAATAAAATGACAAATAGAACAAGATATTTAGATATAAATAATATGAAATTACATGATATAAAATGTAAAATATCATTTTTTTTCAATATTTTTAATATTTTAAAGATAAATTATTCAATTTTTTTTATAGTTTGAGTATATTTTATATTAATTATTATTTAAACAAATCGGCTCACGAGATAACAAGTCTAGTCGGGGTTGGCCTGAGCTTGGCTTGTTAGTTCATCGAGCTCAGTTCACAAACCACTTATCGAGTCAAGCCCGAGCTAGCTCACAAGTCGACTCGACTCGACTCTCAATTACATCTCTAATTGTGGGTGGTTTGGGTTCTAGTTGGGACCAGTTGGAGGCAAATTGAGCCCGGAGGGTAGTCTGGGGACAATTGCAGCTGGATGATTTTGAACACGAAGAAAAAAGGCCTCAGATGGCTCAGAAAATACAATCTCATCGTAAGTTTCGACAACAACAGGTTTTTTGGTTGTTTGGGGTCCACCATCCTCCTCAGGGTACAGTTTAAGCTGGTGATATCTGCATGAAATTGAGATTTTTAAATTAGAAATTACAATAAGAAAGTAAAAATTAAAACTTGCAAATTCCTAACATAACTTACAGGTCAAGCTGCTTATCACAGACATCGCTATGGAAAAAAAGGGTAATAGCAATTTCAAATTCTCCCCATCCAGATTCTGATAGCTCAAAAGGCGGCGACTCGACAACACGTGTCGGATTGTTGAAACTGGGATGTAGTTGAAACACGACACGCTTAACTATCACTCCCAAATCCTCATTTGTCGCCCCACGAACATAAACAGTCCATTTGTGAGAATTATACCTAATAACAATTATCATTTTATTACAAGGCATTCGACTTGAAGTATAAAAGTTAATTTCACATATAATTCATTAAAAAATACTTTAATAAAAAAATTTTGTTTAAATCTAGGTCCCTCGTATTCCGCCTAGTAAAGATTGGGCCTTCAAGTTTTTATTTTTCACAATTGTTGGTCAACTTGAAACCCTATTTCTTTTGGGTGTGCCATCATTAGAATTTACCAAACCATGATGGATCCAATGTGANTGATTGGGCCTTCAAGTTTTTATTTTTCACAATTGTTGGTCAACTTGAAACCCTACTTCTTTTGGGTGTGCCATCATTAGAATTTACCAAACCATGATGGATCCAATGTGAAAGATAAAAGCTTTAAGGGATCTGATAGTTTACTAGGGTCAAGATTGAAGGATCGAGATGCAATTTACATAAAAAACCTTTGAAGTAAGTGCAATGCTTACTCGCTAGCTTTTTTACCAAGCCAAANTGAGATGCAATTTACATAAAAAACCTTTGAAGTGCAATGCTTACTCGCTAGCTTTTTTACCAAGCCAAAAGGATATAGTCCCATACACAATTGGAAAACCGATTTCAACGTCTTTGAGTCGCTTGGACTGACCCTAAATTAAATAAAAGCGAGATTAAAATAAGCAAAAATAGCAAAATGAAATTTGAATAAAAGGTTAAAACAGTTCTTCTTAATTATGGGTAGTCATACAGTCAGACTTTTAATATATATCTCAAAATTCACCTTTCCAACACCACAAAAACAACAAGTTTTTATCCCACTAAGAGTAAAAAATATTCCGTCCGGACACATCATCGGCAGGCGACGTGGCCACCGGTGGTTGGCCGTCCGGACGGAATTTTTTTTCCACTAAGAGAGTTCGGCTATATGAATCCTTTTTCTCCATTTTTTCCCATTGAGCGCCATATTTTCATTTAATTCTAATAGATTAAAATTTACCTCTCCCATGCTACTATATAATGANATTGGCCGTCCGGACGGAATATTTTTTCCACTAAGAGAGTTCGGCTATATGAATCCTTTTTCTCCATTTTTCCCCATTGAGCGCCATATTTTCATTTAATTCTAATAGATTAAAATTTACCTCTCCCATGCTACTATAT
Organism: Phalaenopsis hybrid cultivar; assembly: GCA_002079205.1. NCBI lineage: Eukaryota > Viridiplantae > Streptophyta > Magnoliopsida > Asparagales > Orchidaceae > Phalaenopsis > Phalaenopsis hybrid cultivar. The sequence continues at coordinate 97,535 of JXCR01078595.1, forward strand.
AATGACCTCATCTATAGAGCGGAAGAAAGCTGAAAATAAGTTTAAATTCAAGTTACAATTTATAAAAATGTGCTAAATATACTCGGACAATATGCTCATGTTATGAAAACGTTTGATGGCATTCCATTCAATGAGATGATTTTGTAAGTCTTTGCATAAAATCTAGCAAATTTTCGTTAATTTCCAATAAAAAATAGTAATATTAAAAAAAAAAACTTCCTAATAGGATGGTAACAAGAGCATAAACTAAATATATGGCTGAATCGTAAGTTTATGAAAAAAAATGCTTGATAAGAGAATATCACTGCACAATAGCTTTCCATCAATAAAGGGAAAGAATAACCCCTAAATTAATGAAATTAAAGCAAGCCAAAAAATATCACAATTGAATGGGGAAAACTGAAAACCCAAGAGATTTCTGCCATATTTAAAAGGTATGGGGCATAAAAAGTAGCACACGCAAGGATTCAGTACTAACATGTCTCTTTTTTAAGTTTCAGTGCTAATTGAATAATACAACAGCCATCTAGAGACTAAAACTTTAAAGAAGATTTACATACATACCATTCAATTATTATATATTTACATATCTAACAACAGCCATTTAGTTATAGGACATCCTCTTGG
>JXCR01078596.1:0-38720 GCA_002079205.1 Phalaenopsis hybrid cultivar
ATATATATATATATATATATATATATATATATATATATATGTTTCAGCGACGCGTACTCAGATCAATTTGGTCGGGCATCTGCCTGTCAGGTATAAGTCATCTCTGGTTTTGGGTTTGAATCCCCCCGAGTGTAGGATGTGGTACCTGAATTATTAAACGCATTAGGGGTGGCGAGGGCTTAGCCTCCGGCCATTCCTTAAAAAATAAAAATAATTAAAAAAAATTAAAAAAAATCTCTTAAACCTTCAAGTCTTCAAGTGGCCGCTATGGGATCTTTGTTAGTGGCCATTAAGAGACTTTTTGGCCTGAAGGAACANCATCTCTGGTTTTGGGTTCGAATCCCCCGAGTGTAGGATGTGGTCCTTGAATTATTAAACGCATTAGGGGTGGCCTGGGCTCATATCATAGCCTCCGGCCATTCCTTAAAAAATAAAAATAATAAAAAAAAATTAAAAAAAATCTCTTAAACCTTTCAAGTCTTCAAGTGGCCGCTATGGGATCTTTGTTAGTGGCCATTAAGAGACTTTTTGGCCTGAAGGAACAATGCGTTTCTTACATCAGCCACAAAGTAAAAGTATTCTTTCCATCGCAGTCTCTTCTCTTTGAAATAAAGCTGCCTATTATTTTTATAAGTGTAACATACCAGCTGTGATCTTCCTCTTCTCTTGTTTATTTTTTTTAAGACATCCACCCCCACCCAATGACATACAATCATGTGTCATGGCCCAACTTGTGTATTGAGTGTCAAGCACTACATTCATATGCTTATCCACCATTTGTTGTACTACTTATGCGTGATGATTACTATGATATTTATATGATTGCAATAAATTTTTGAAGTATAATCTTATTTTGATTATTGATTTTATTTTAAAAGGTTGATTTTATTTATATGATTATGTGCTCTGTAATTTATCATAAATAATGATCGCATGGAAAGAGATATAGATAACAACATGATGTCTACTGTATTCATCAAGTGAAGGTCATTTGATAGATTGGTTGTTTTATTTATCAATCAAACAAATTAAGATAATATCAATATTGATCTGAGGACTCTTAGTCTCAATTAGAGTGTGATTCAAATCATCATTGTCACGGATCTAATCACTCAACATAATGTGTCCATCCAATTATGATGAACGTTTGAATTACTTTATATTGTTAGGCTTATCTCCCATAATGTAACCTATCCTTTGATAACAAGATGCACGGTCATGCCATATTATCCTTCAATCTGATAAACCATAATATCCTATAAATCAAAAGTCCACATAATCTAACATATTTTTTTTCAAAATATAAATAAATTGTTGGCTATATTATCCGCATATTTTTCTTCAACCCTTTAATCCACTTAAATAACAAAATGTCTTTTCTCAACTTCCTCAAGTTATTCTAAAAGTATAAAATAATTATATTTTTCACTCCTAAAGAGATTCTATGGACAAACCTCCTTCAAGCTTAGTTGTTGACTTAAACATTAATCAATCATTTTCACAACAAACCCTTCCATGCCCACTAAAAAAAGTAAGACAATGCTTGAAACAAACTTCTAAATATTTAATTGAATCTCAAATACTATAAAACAAACTTAATCTACATAGTTTAGCTATACATTATCTCTTCTACAAAGTATATATCAACCAACTATTTTCGCCATAAAATTACTACTTGTTATACTAATTTAAATTTAGATCCACATAGTTCTTGAATACATAACATATTGATTTAAAAAGATTTAAATTGCTATGATATTAATTTCTAATTTGTCATTAATTAATCAAGAGGGCACAACTTGAAAGTGAAACCTTGGCCTCCCTTCCATTAGGCAAAGAAACAACAGAGACAACTCTATAATAATGAGAGCACAACATAATCATTTTTTATTATCCACTTAATCCATAGAGGAACAGCAATAAGAATGGATAAGAACAGCTAAAGCAGGGTGATGGCTTAGAACATAAGCATAAATATTCTATGCTAAAGTCAAAAACAAACTACAACTGATTGATACTAGTATGATTTTTGAACATTTACACCCTTCTAAATTAAGATAATGTCAACACGAATGAACTCGTGTTCGTTTCTCAACGAACGAGCCGAACATGAGTTATTCGTGAAAAACGAACCAGTTTGACATCCCTAATATTAATATATATAAATAATATATTATATTAATTATATAACTTATTTATATATATATATAATTAATATAAAATATAGACACACACACACACACACACATGTATGTATGTATGTATATGTAAGTGCATATATTCACTAAAAATGGATGATTTACAAGCACATCACTCAATAATAATGTATTTACATATCTAACACCTAATCTTCAATTTTTACATATATACCCCCTTACCTATGCATGAAAAGTTGTATTTCACTGTTTAAAAGTTCAAATGTTGGCATTATTTATGTGATATGAAATATTTCGGTGGTATAAATGTAAAAATCAAAGTTTAGCTGTTTTAGCTGTTACATAAGAATTAGGTTCTACATACATAAATGTTCCTTTAAAAAAGAAAGTAAATAATAGTTACATGTCTTTGGTGATGTTAAAAATTTGTTTTTTATGCATACAAATATAAAAAAGTTCAGATGTTAGATATATAAATACATAAAAATTGTGTGTTATATATGTAAATGCCCCAAATGAACTTAAATAATAAGAACAAGATAAAATAGAGCCAAAATACATGAGAAGAAGCTGCGGATAATGACAGTGATGGTCTGCTAAATTAAACGGGTTTAATTACGTAATCAACTATTAGCTTTGTGATTATAGTGGAGTTGGCACTAAATAGCTACGATACCCACGGAATCAAACACCAGATTTTCATGGAATAAGTTCACCGGTTTTGCAGAATAGCATTTTGCATATTTTGCCGGTGGGCCATTCCTACAAATTTATATTTGATTCTTAGTTCTCTGGTGGATTCCAGCCTAATGGAATCAGCCTAACATTCCCCTCTTAAAAGCATGCCGATGAGCACTGACTAGACATGCAACATATTTTATTTTAGCATATAACTTCTGCTGGTTATATTTTTCTAGATATGACTCCACCCCTAAAAATATTCAATTATTATTCCCTTATTTGTAGGGATATAAAGTTAAAATATATTTTCACTGTAAATTTAGTACCTAAAAATGTTGATGTTCTTATTATAATTTTAATAAAAAAATTAGTGAGAAAAATATAATATAAAAATATGATGTGTCAAAATTACTTCTTTTTTATTGTACATAATCATATTTAAATAAAGTTCACACCTACTGATTTGATGAATATAAGCCGGTTGGCCCATTACTTAGCATATTAAGCATATAATTGTTTATTTTCCAGCATATGATGTTTTCAAGATTAATTAATAAGGTAAGTATAAGTATAGATTAGTAAACCTCATATTTTATATGAACTCCCATTTAATTTACTCCAAACAAACATACAAATGAATTGTTATCTAAGAGTCCCTTTGAGGAAGCTACATTTTTTTTTCTTTTTTTGTAAATATGACTAAAATTATCATAAGAAAAATGATATTTTTAAAAGCTATTACAAACATTACAAATAATTTATTAAAAAAAATTATACAACAATTTTCTTACTATTTTCACATTTTGGTAGATTCTTGTCCGAACGCTCACCCGGCCCAAAGAAAAAAAAAAAAAAATCAGCTAGAAAATAATAGCCAAAATGCAAAAGTATTTATGAATTGGTGCACGACGTAGTTAAAAAACTGCCCCAAATAGACCACAAGTGAACCATCAAACAACAGCAAGAACTATCCCATTTTGTTAAAAGCCATATACCACCATTAAAGCCAGAACGAACATTGAATTGAAAGACGGTTTATGGTTTTGTGGATCAACAAGGATTAAATTGACGGTTGAACCCGATGATATGATAAATATTTAATTTTTTTATATAATTTAAATAATAAAATGATAATACATTAATATTAAATTTATCGATTGAAAAAATAACATTTTAATTTAAGATGATACTTTTAAATATTTTAAATAATGTGTTAAATAAAAAAAATAAAATTATCATTTTTTTAATTTAAATATCTTATTTAAAATCATCAGATCAAAATCAACCAGTCAGGTTCACCAGTTCAGCCCCTGTTCTATGCAAAAGGGGTTCTAAGCTTGAACCGAACCGATTGAATGTTATGTAATCAGTCGAGCCAACCGGCCCAATACAGTTTTCGAAAAAACAATAGGAATTTGATAAAATATAAACCCAAACGCATCAAATATACATAAGCTCAAAAAGCCATCATGCCAACTNTAATAGGAATTTGATAAAATATAAACCCAAACGCATCAAATATACATAACCAGAAGAGAAAAGGCATGAGATCAATTCCACGGATGAAGAAGAATTTAAGACATTATCAGAGAAGTGGAACAAATTCCACAGAATCAAAGGCTAACATGTTTTATGCTTACTAACCAAACAAGTTATCTAGAAATAAATTGGCCTACTTCTGCCTAATTAATAGATGCATTAAGTACCGGAATCCACTGCACTTCGCTACAACTGCATCTTGAACAAGGAATAGATTCCCTGGCATTTGCTTCTTGTTTTTTCACAAACAGTTNCGATACTTTTAAATATTTTAAATAATGTGTTAAATAAATAAAAAAATTATCACTTTTTTTAATTTAAATATCTTATTTAAAATCATCGGATCAAAATCAACCGGTCAGGTTCACCAGTTCAGCCCCTGTTCTATGCAAAAGCGGTTCTGAGCTTGAACCAAACCGATTGAATGTTATGTAATCGGTTGAGCCAACCAGCCCAATACAGTTTTCAAAAAAATAATAGGAATTTGATAAAATATAAACCCAAACGCATCAAATATACATAAGCTCAAAAAGCCATCATGCCAACTAACCAGAAGAGAAAAAGCATGAGATCAATTCCACAGATGAAGAAGAATTTAGGACATTATCAGAGAAGTGGAACAAATTCCACAGAATCTAAGGCTAACATGTTTTATGCTTACTAACCAAACAAGTTATCTAGAAATAAATTGGCCCACTTCTGCCTAATTAATAGATGCATTAAGAACCGGAATCCACTGCCCTTCACTACAACTGCATCTTGAACAAGGAATAGATTCCCTGGCATTTGCTTCTTGTTTTTTGACAAACAGTTTGTCAAAGAGGGAAATACATGCCAGTTGCCGAAATCACAAATAGTTACAAATCTGAAAGATAAAGTTAAAAAGGAATTCTTGCATTAATATGTGCTGCTGCAAATCAAACGATTGGAAATTTAACAAAAGGATGGGAATTGTAAATTTTAAATACTAATCCACAATGGTAATAGGGGGCTAATTTTGTAAATAGTTGAGATTCTGGTATGACTGCAATAGGAATTTGTTTAACCTGGCTATGCTATTTNCCGTTGCCGAAATCATAAATAGTTAAAAATCTGAAAGATAAAGTTAAAAAGGAATTCTTGCATTAATATGTGCTGCTGCAGATCAAACGATTAGAAATTTAACAAAAGGATGGGAATTGTAAATTTTAAATACTAATCTAATTTTGTAAATAGTTGAGATTCTGGTATGACTGCAATAGAAATTTGTTTAACCTGGCTATGCTATTTTTGTTGCTTTACTAGTATTTTTAGAAAAAAAAATTGTCATATTCTAACATGGAAGTAGAAGTTAATTCACAGATCAGTTATATGCTCCTAAAATCAAAGAGAAAATATAAAAATGCAAAATGGTAATTTCATCGTTATACACTANATTGGCATATTCTAACATGGAAGTATAAGTTAATTTACTAATCAGTTATATGCTCCTAAAATCAAAGAGAAAATATAAAAATGCAAAATGGTAATTTCATCGTTATACACTACTTATAAAATCAAGCAAATCCCAAGCCTTGAAATCAAGAGAAACGATTGAACAAATCATCAACAGGCATACATTTTTGCCACTCCAAGCGAATTGTGCTGCCTGGCTAATCTTTTCTAAACAAAGATGCAAATAACCCCTCAAGAATAGATTTATTACCTTTAGAGCACTTAGGTTCCTCGAATCAACCATTCCAGTTTTAGCCAAAATTGGTCCCGCACTCANAATTGAACAAATCATCAACAGGTATACATTTCTTGCCACTCCAAGCGAATTGTGCTGCCCGGCTAATCTTTTCTAAACAAAGATGCAAATAACCCCTCAAGAATAGATTATTACCTTTAGAGCACTTAGGTTCCTCAAATCAACCATTCCAGTTTTAGCCAAAATTGGTCCAGCACTCAATAAATAGCACATGCATACAGAATAATATGCCTTCCTCAAGTAGAAGTGATTCACATTCACATTGCAAAGTAGCATAAAGGCATCATGGATGTCAACACAATGTTCACGAACAACAAAATTGAAGAGCATGCCGAAGAATAAAATCACCAAGTTCGNCGCACTCAATAAATAGCACATGGCTACAGAATAATATGCCTTCCTCAAGTAGAAGAGATTCACATTCACATTGCAAAGTAAGCATAAAGGCACCATGGATGTCAACACAATGTTCACGAACAACAAAATTGAAGAGCATGCCGAAGAATAAAATCACCGAGTTCGAAAGATTTACTCCAATCAAATATGAATGGAGTAAATAAAACAGCGGAACAAATATGATTTTCAAAGTCCATGTTTTAACCTGACTAGCTAAACACTCTTACAAAATTTAATCCCCTTAGAAAAGGAAGTACAAATGCAGAATGGACAGACAATTAATGACCATGGGATTATTTATTTTGAATGTTTAATAGAAATATGGACACCATATAANCAAATATGATTTTCAAAGTCCATGTTTTAACCTGACAAGCTAAACACTCTTACAAAATTTAATCCCTTTGGAAAAGGAAGTACAAATGCTGAATGGACAGACAATTAATGACCATGGGAATATTTATTTTGAATGTTTAATAGAAATATGGACACCATATAATTAGAGACATGCATTGATCAAAGCTTAATCCACCCCTTATTAAGAAATTCTAACAGGAAGACCAATCCACTCCCTCAATAATTCAGTATTTTTTTTGAATAGCACCTATGACCAATCCACTCCCTCAATAATTCAGAAAAGATTAGCTTGGTCATGAACCTTGAAGATTAGAATTCAATTGAAGCTAATTCCTTTTCCTTTTTTGTNAGATATCTAAAAATAAATTGGCCCACTTCTGCCTAATTAATAGATGCATTAAGAACCGGAATCCACTGCCCTTCGCTACAACTGCATCTTGAACAAGGAATAGATTCCCTGGCATTTGCTTCTTGTTTTTTCACAAACAGTTTATGTCACAGAGAGAAATACATGCCAGTTGCCGAAATCACAAATAGTTACAAATCTGAAAGATAAAGTTAAAGAGGAATTCTTGCATTAATATGTGCTGCTGCAAATCAAACGATTAGAAATTTAACAAAAGGATGGGAATTGGAAATTTTAAATACTAATCCACAATGGTATAAGGAGGCTAATTTTGTAAATAGTTGAGATTCTGGTATGACTGCAATAGGAATTTGTTTAACCTGGCTATGCTATTTTTGTTGCTTTACTAGTATTTTTAGAAAAAAAAATTGTCATATTCTAACATGGAAGTATAAGTTAATTTACAAATCAGTTATATGCCTCTTAAAATCAAAGAGAAAATATAAAAATGCAAAATGGTAATTTAATCGTTATACACTACTTATAAAATCAAGCAAATCCCAAGCCTTGAAATCGGGAGAAATGATTGAACAAATTATCAACAGGTATACATTTCTTGCCACTCCAAGCGAGTTGTGCTGCCTGGCTATCTTTTCTAAACAAAGATTCAAATAACCCCTCAAGAATAGATTATTACCTTTAGAGCACTTAGGTTCCTCGAATCAACCATTCCAGTTTTAGCCAAAATTGGTCCAGCACTCAATAAATAGCACATGGCTACAGAATTAATATGCCTTCCTCAAGTAGAAGAGATTCACATTCACAATGCAAAGTAGCATAAAGGCACCATGGATGTCAACACAATGTTCACGAACAACAAAATTGAAGAGCATGCCGAAGAATAAAATCACCAAGTTCGAAAGATTTACTCCAATCAAATATGAATGGAATAAATAAAACAGCGGAAAAAATATGATTTTCAAAGTTCATGTTTTAACCTGACAAGCTAAACACTCTTACAAAATTTAATCCCCTTGGAAAAGGAAGTACAAATGCTGAATGGACAGACAATTAATGACCATGGGATTATTTATTTTGAATGTTTAATAGAAATATGGACACCATATAATTAGAGACATGCATTGATCAAAGCTTAATCCACCCCTTATTAAGAAATTCTAACAGGAAGACCAATCCACTTTCTAATAGATTAGCTTGGTCATGAACCTTGAAGATTAGAATTCAATTGAAGCTAATTCCTTTTCCTTTTTTGTCTTCTTTTTTTGTCATGACCATCCACTCCCTCAATAATTCAGTATTTTTTTTTTCTTTTTTTTTGGGTGCTCTTCATATTAACAGCATAATGTCTCTTTTGGAGAACAACATTTTAGCAAGTAAATTGAGCATTTACCACATTTTAGAGCAGAAAATCATTAATCTTCCAAGATTGGTAGTTACAAGAGGGCATTAAAAAAATACTATTGTGGAAGTTTTAGGAAATTCTAGAAATACAACATATATATACATAAGGAGGCTTGAAGGTTTAGATGATGGGGTAAGAAACATTATAAAGAGAAGAAAAAAAAGATGCTTTTAAAGAGTGGCAAAAAAGTGATTAAATGTTCATGAAACTTGCAATGATTATANTTTATAAAGAGAAGAAAAAAAAGATGCTTTTAAAGAGTAGCAAAAAAGTGATTAAACGTTCATGAAACTTGCAATGATTATAAAGAAACTAGTCATTTACAAAGAAGATGAAGATCAAAGCAAGAGGTATAGAGACCTCAAATAAGTTCGATACATTAATAATGATAATAATAAAACTTTACACAAATATAAGGACAAAAATAATAATATTATCTCTAAAAATTATTAAAAAGAGCCTAAAGGAGGAAGATCACAATGAAGAGAATAATAAAGTATACTATAGATTGATTAAAAATAATAAAGAGAAGTGAGCTATTAGATATACATAAATACAAAATTCTGAGTCCATATGAGATATGTATCAAGCTTTGTAATATTATGGATACTAATAGAGTAATTTCATATACAAATTTTATTAATGAATGTAAACATAAGAAGATATCAAAAAAAAAAGGTAAAACCATTTGATTCCAATCAATCCTAAACATAGAGGGGAATGCTCAAGGCCATGATAGTTATATGAGAATTAAACCCATATGTCATATACTGAAATTATCGCAGATGATACCTGATTTGGACATAACATACAAGGAAGGGGAATAATTAATCTGGGAGTCTGCTTCGTTAAAGTCGATAAAAAAAAGTTTTCATCACAATTTGGAGATTCAATCATTAATAGGTCAGGTAGATTGTGTTCATTGAAGTATAAATGGTTTAATTTCTCTATATAAACTTTCGAAAATAATAATTCTCGTATCAAACCATTGATATAAAAAAGGATACGTTAAGAGTTCACCGGCGAAAATGGATCATCAATCAAAGGTTTAGTAAAGATCAGCAGGTAAAAATGTGGACAGTTGGATCAAAATAAGTTTTAAAAAAATTATAAAATGAATAGAGGAGATTTCCTCAATTGAATTGAAATGTGGGATTCAAATTGAATAGAAGCATAGGATTCAAATTAAAAACACAACAAAGTTAAAAAAAATTATGAAAGTTTAAATAACTTATAAAATTTATCAAAAAAACATGACATTATTTTTACAAAAAACACAAAATAAAAAATAACTTGAATAATCGAATAAGAGTTTCAAGATTAAAAAAAATAGTAACCTAGACTAGAACTAGATTCTAAATGAAGTATTTTAAAGTCCTATGTCAAATATTTTAAGCCCAAAAAATTCACAACATCATCATCATCATCACTTGCAGGATTGTTTAAAAAATCAACGTGATATCAAATAACTCTATCACCGTCCCCATCACCCTCATGTGATTCACTTAATTCTTCTTCTTTCTCATCTAGCACTATTGATGACTTCTTTCCTGCATCAAAATTATCATAATAAATACACTCAAAAGAAGAAACATTAATTAATATATATAATATATTTAGTACAGTTCCACATTCTTATGAATTTGAACAAGGTGCTCCTTTAGTCTTATAACACCTATGACAATTTTTTTGCTATATGTGAGATGCATTGAGCCTTTATCTGGCTTCTCAACATCTAATTCTATATTTCCAAGCAATATATTTTTTCTCCTAACACCAACTTTTATCATTGTAGAAGTCTTACAAACCTGGTGAAGATTTTAAAAAATTGTTTATAGTTATCCATATTCAACAACATAATATTGATTAAAAAGACAAACAAAACCGCTAATTTGTAAGAATAAAACTGATTCCAAAAACCACGAAAAAGAAAGGAATTTGAAAAGAAAAATGGTTAGCTGAAGCCTATGACTATAAATAAAATTAATTCTTGTAAAGAAGAATGGCTTCTCAACATCTAATCCAACCTGATTCTATATTTCCAAGCAATATAATTTTTCTCCTAACACCAACTTTTATCATTGTAGTAGAAGTCTTACAGGCCTGGTGAAGATTAAAAAAAATTGTTTCTAGTTATCCATATTCTACAGCATAATATTGATTAAAAAGACAAACAAAACCGCTAATTTGTAAGAATAAAATTGATTCCAAAAACCACGAAAAAGAAAGGAATTTGAAAAGAAAAAAGGTTAGCTGAAGCCTATGACTATAAATAAAATTAATTCTTGTAAAGAAGAATAAAGGCTAACAAGAAATAAAGGAAAATAAGGAGTTTTTGCAATATTGACATGAAAAAAAATTTGAGAAGAAAGAAAATAGAAAAAATAAAAGGAAAAAAAATGTAAGGACTAAAGGACTGATCTCAATAAGAATTGAACTGGTGACTGGCTGCAGAAGGATGCACTCGTGAGTGTGGCTAACAGCAAACACTCCAAGATGAAGAAATTATGCTTTTTTTTCATTATTGTGCTTTTTATTGATTTTTATTCGGCAAAAAAAATTATTATTTCAAAGCCCAAAGGTCAATAGCCTAAATATTTCTATTAAAAACCCAATTAAAATATTTTTAAAACCCCATAACAAAATCAAATAGACCATGTAAACATATGCAATTTGAAACCCATGCCGTAGAGGATTTCGAGATGTTAAGATTCAAAACCCCCGCCTCCATCAATGAGATGTGCGCTTTAAGAGAACAAAGAAAAATGCATACTTTAAATCTTTTCCTAACGGCTCAAAAGGAAACGAGTTTCGAGGCGTAGGTTTCAAAAAAAAATTTAAACCACAGTAAAAAAAATTAAAGTAGGATAACAATGAATTTTTAATTATTTAAACTTTTTTTAATCCTAGATTAAATATCCTGAAACTAAAACTTACATAAATTGCTATTATAGATACACTGCTTACATTATGAAGTGTGTTTATGAATTCATGTCCACCAATTGTGGAGTCAACTAAAGACGGATAAAGTTTGTTTTTACATAAATTTTGCCTACAACTAAGCTTAGAGTCTTAGAATAAAATTTAATCAACATATCTCAAAATCCTTTCATATATTCTCTCTATTCACTTTGTTTTCCATGCATCACCAGGTCCTGTAGCATAATATTGAATGTAGCAGGTTCTCGCCACAAGAACAAAATTGTTTTTACAGTGTTTAATTCTATAGGATAGCCCTGATATTACACTGCACTTGTTGTCCACAGATTATAGCATGAAAATAAAAAATCATAGCATTGATGTTCCTTATTGTCTGCATATCAATAACATTAAGTTGGTTGCTATCCCAGCAAGAAAAAAATCTAAAAATAGTGAACTTAACTGTTGGCTTTTTACTCACGGCTAGGGGTGTAAACGAACCGAACACGAACGAACAAAGCTTGTGTTCGTGTTCGGTTCGTTTAAAATNTAAATCTAAAAATAGTGAACTTAACTGTTGCCTTTTTACTCACGGGCCCACGGCGCTTGTCAAGAGAGTTGTAGTATATGTGGCAATGTAAAATTATTGTATCGGTTGAGTGGAGGTGTGGAATGAAATGGAAGTGGGAGGCGACAAGGATCCAGATAGCTTAGTTTGTTTTTAACTTTTTGATTTTCGGTGGGTTACTATAGGCACGCTTTACTTGTGATGGGTGCGCTTTACTAGTGTTGGGTGCGAAGGTGTTAATGATTGGGTGTTTAATATGGTTTTTAATGCCTTAATTGATTTTGATTCCGCCCACATATGAAAAGGAGAAGGGTGTGTGATGATGCAGAGTGAATTTCGGTGATAGAATTATGTGGCATCTTTTTGGCATTGTTTCTTATTTTTTAAATGATTTATTATCTTATAATATTAAAGTATTTTTTGGAAAAATAAGTTTGTGATATGCTCTTCCNTGCTTTACTTGTGGTGGGTGCGCTTTACTAGTGTTGGGTGCGAAGGTGTTAATGGTTGGGTGTTTAATATGGTTTTTAATATGTCTTAATTGATTTTGATTCTGCCCACATATGAAAAGGAGAAGGGTGTGTGATGATGCAGAGTGGATTTCGGTGATAGAATTATGTGGCATCTTTTTGGCATTGTTTCTTTTTTTTTTAAATGATTTATTATCTTATAATATTAAAGTATTTTTTGGAAAAATAAGTTTGTGATATGCTCTTCCAGAGAATGATCTATTTCTAAATGTATAATTCTTTTTTGATACTTGCTCTTTGCCTTAATGTTTTATTATTTATTTATATTTTATTTACATTAATTTGTAAATTAAAATTTAGTTATTAAAACGCATTTTTTTTGCAATATCATGTTATTTATATAATTATAATACTATTTTCATTAATTTTTCTTAATTTGATGAGATGAATTATAAGAAAAAAAAAAATCGCCCACTCTAAAAATAGAGGTTGGTTCTAGTCCTGGCCCTTACAAAGAAAGATGTAAAAGTNGTACATTAATTTGTAAATTAAAATTTAGTTATTAAAACGCATTTTTTTTGCAATCTTATGTTATTTATATAATTATAATACTATTTTCATTCATTTTTCTTAATTTGATGAGATGAATTATAAGAAAAAAAAAATCGCCCACTCTAAAAATAGAGGTTGGTTCTAGTCTTGGCCCTTACAAAGGAAGATGTAAAAGTAGATAAAAAAACGTCATTTGCAGTAAAATGATGCTTGAGGTACCTATAAATCTTAAAATACTTTATTTTAACCGCTCTTTGAAAGCATATATAATAATGTTGAGGGTAGTTACAAATTAATTTATACACAAAAATTACATTGATATTGAAGAATCAATCTGATTTTATTCTCAAAAGACCCACCATGGATGAAATTTTTTAGCCAATGAAAATAATGGAAACCTATAAAGCACCAAAAAATGATTTTCATATGATTTTTATTGATCAAGAGAATGTATATGATTGATTACTATGACAATTAATTTTATCTGCATTAAAAAAAAATATGCATGTCATCTCTATGCTGAAATTAGTAAATACATGTACGATGAAACCTTTAGTACTAATAGTAGTTGTTCTACAGTGACAAAGCGTTCTCAATAAGGATAATTTTATCAAAATTCTATCTTAATTATTTGTTGTATTGACATGTATCATTTGATAATGGTTATTAAGAAATATACAAGAATTATTTAAATATAGATATCCTGGTGTATACACTTATGTATATTACATTATTTTAATCAGTAAGATTTCCAAAAAAAAATAATAAACGAATAGTTAGAATAGTTGAGAGGATGTTTTGAAGATATTAGAATTAAAAAATCAAAGCATTGAACATTAAATATACAAGTTTGGTCATTGTTCTACAAACTAATACGTGATTTACTAACAAATCAAGTGATTAAGTATTTTTCATCTATTAAATAAAAGAATGGGTATATAGAATAAGGTTATGAGATTATAATAAGAAAGTTCTTTAAGAGTAATAAATAATAACATAACATCTTGGATATTAAAGAAAAAAAATTATAAAATTGCAATTAAATTAGTTTTGTATTGTGGAATTGAGTGCTTACCAGAAAGTAAGTTGTCTGCAAACAAGTTGCGTGTGTGCCAAAAATGAAATTATTGATACAAAAGTGCAGCACAATCAAGAGGGATTGATTAAGAGAACATTCTTCCAGAGGAAACGGTGGGAGTAACATTTATAGAAGATAAAAAATGAAAAGTGACTTTAGTGGTCTTGGCATGCACAACACAGGATTGAAGATGCACTAATAAGATGCATACTNGCACTTGTTGTCCACAGATTATAGCATGAAAATAAAAAATCATAGCATTGATGTTCCTTATTGTCTGCATATCAATAACATTAAGTTGGTTGGTATCCCAGCATGAAATAAATCTAAAAATAGTGAGCTTAACTGTTGGTTTTTACTCACGGCGCTTGTCAAGAGAGTTGGAGTATATGTGGCAATGTAAAATTATTGTATCGGCGAGCGTTGAGTGGAGGTGTGGAATGAAATGGAAGTGGGAGGCGACAAGGATCCATATAGCTTAGTTTGTTTTTAGCCTTTTGATTTTCGGTGGGTTACTATAGGCGTGCTTTACTGGTGTTGGGTGCACTTTACTAGTGTTGGGTGCGAAGGTGTTAATGGTTGGGTGTTTAATATGGTTTTTAATATGTCTTAATTGATTTTGATTCCGCCCACCTATGAAAAGGAGAAGGGTGTGTGATGATGCAGAGTGGGTTTCGGTGATAGAATTATGTGGCATCTTTTTGGCATTGTTTCTTATTTTTAAAATGATTTATTATCTTATACTATTAAAGTATTTTTAGGAAAAATAAGTTTGTGATATGCTCTTCCACAAAATGATCTATTTCTAAATGTATAATTCTTTTTTGATACTTGCTCTTTGCCTTAATCTTTTATTATTTATTTATATTTTATGTACATTAATTTGTAAATTAAAATTTAGTAATTAAAACGCATTTTTTTTGCAATATTATGTTATTTTTATTATTATAATACTATTTTCATTCATTTTTCTTAATTTGATAAGATGAATTATAAGAAAAAAAAATCGCCCACTCTAAAAATAGAGGTTGGTTCTAGTCCTGGCCCTTACAAAGAAAGATGTAAACGTAGATAAAAAAACGTCATTCGCAGTAAAATGATGCTTGAGGTACCTATAAATCTTAAAATACTTTATTTTAACCTCTCTTTGAAAGCATATATAATAATGTTGAGGGTAGTTACAAATTAATTTATACACAAAAATTACATTGATATAGAAGAATCAATCTGATTTTATTCTCAAAAGACCCACAATGGATGAAATTTTTTAGCCAATGAAAATAATGGAAACATATAAAGCACCAAAAAATGATTTTCATATGATTTTTATTGATCATGAGAATGTATATGATTGATTACTATGACAATTAATTTTATCTGCATTAAAAAAAATATGCATGTCATCTCTATGCTGAAATTAGTAAATACATGTACAATGAAACCTTTAGTACTAATAGTAGTTGTTCTACGGTGACAAAGCGTTCTCAATAAGGATAATTTTATCAAAATTCTATCTTAATTATTCTTTGTATTGACATGTATCATTTGATAATGGTTATTAAGAAATATACAAGAATTATTTAATTATAGATATCCTGGTGTATACATTTATGTATATTACATTATTTTAATCAGTAAGATTTCCAAAAAAAAATAATAAACGAATAGTTAGAATAGTTGAGAGGATGTTTTGAAGATATTAGAATTAAAAAATCAAAGCATTGAACATTAAATATACAAGTTTGGTCATTGTTCTACAAACTAATACGTGATTTACTAACAAATCAAGTGATTAAGTATTTTTCATCTATTAAATAAAAGAATGAGGATATAGAATAAGGTTGTGAGATTATAATAAGAAAGTTATTTAAGAGTAATATATAATAACATAACATCTTGGATATTAAAGAAAATTTTTTTTATAAAATTGCAATTAAATTAGTTTTGTATTGTGGATTTGAGTGCTTACCAGAAAATAAGTTGTCTGCAAACAAGTTGCGTGTGTGCCAAAAATGAAATTATTGATACAAAAGTGCAGCACAATCAAGAGGTATTGATTAAGTGAATATTCTTCCAGAGGAAACGGTGGGAGTAACATTTATAGAAGATAAGAAATGAAAAAGTGACTTTAGTGGTCTTGGCATGCACAACACAGGATTGAAGATGCACTAATAAGATGCATACTCAACGAAGTTTGGAAATAAGAATAAAAAAAGGATTAAATCAAAGGAAACCTTAGATAGAAATTAAGCAAAAAGACTTGTCCCATCCAAAAAACTCAACAAAGATGAATATGAATTTGGAAGCCAGACAACGCTACTACTCATATAAAGAGCATGAATATTGATTGAAAAATAAAGATATATCATAACATTATTTTAGATCCTTTCAACTAAAACTTTCATTACTAAAATGTACTTGTTAACTCATTATGCTAATAGCTTAAGTGGTATAAAGGTCAAGAATTTGATCGGTGGAAACAGCACCTTTGCATTGCAGAGGTAACAATAGTTAGTATTTATTAAATTACCGGCTATTTATAAAATCTAAAAGGCATTCAAATGTAAGTATTTTGAATGTCACGTGTGAAATGAGTGAAAAGGAAGATGTTGTTTGGTTCAATGTTATGTAGATAATCAAGTAATCCACATAACATCGCAAACTATCAAATGCGATTTATTTGGTGTATTTGGTCCAATATTATCTCACTTGAACAACATGAAATTATCTAAAAGATCAACTATGATCTTTTTAAATCGTCAATTATTTTAGTCATCAAAGAGCCTAACATCTAGATGTCCTTAGATTTTGACATGATCATCAAAATGAGATCTAAAATTCATTAATAAAATGGTGATTTAGCGGTGTCAGTGAATCAAACAGCTGCCATCCAATATTAATAACAAAAGGGATTCCAGTAGAATGAAAACAGTTTACACACGGCACAAATAACCAAAGCAATAAAAACATCATCACAACCGCGGGAAAAAAAAAACACAAATTTCTCACAAAAATCCCAACATTCAACTTTTTTGATTCATTAAGACAAGCTCATAAAGCGAAAAAGAGGAACAAACCACACTCTAGGGTTTCGCAGCCGAAGAAGAGTTGGAGGTCTGGGATTGGGAAGCAGATGAGGAGAGCTCACGAATGAGGGCGGAGAGAGGCTCGGGGTTGATTCCACGGTCTAGAAGAGCGATGATAAGCGAGAGAGTGTGGCGATCGAGCCCACAATCAAGCACATTTGATATCTGAAACGCAAGATCCAGCGTGTCCTTAGGGTTTTGACCACCTGCTGACTTCATTAAGACGTTCGCCGCCTTCAGCAATTGGAAGTTGCTCTCCAGCGATTGATGCTCGGCGGAGAGGCGGCGGAGAGGCGGCGGAGAAGATTGAGGATGGAAAGACCAGACTTCGAAATTCAGCTTAAAAAGTAAGTCTAGGTGAATTACTTTTATTTTGTATAGCTTAAAAATAAGGATTTTAGTCATTGAATATAATATTTTAATTATTTAAAATTTAAATATTACATTTTAATCATTTATATTTTTTTCACTCAATATATTTATTAAAAATTAAAAAATTTTGACAATTTTATAAAAATAAATAAAAAGGGATAATTATATATAGATATATTTATAAATTAATCACCGGTGTGATTTTTTTGAACTACAAAACTCAAGTATTTATGGATGTAATAAAATTTGATATTTGAGTTAAAATTTGAAAAATAATTGAAAGAGGGTGGTTGATTTGTAAATAGCAAGTTTAGGATGGTCCTTATTTAATTGCCCCTTAGTTAAAAAATACAGGCTGTGATTTTTAATATTTGAATAGGAAATTGAAAAAAAGAAGAATGCAGGAAGATGATTGTTTTATAAATATTTGCCCCGAAAAAAGTTGCAGTTATATGGAGTTTGAATGAGATTCGATTAAAGCAAAGTTTCTACACCAAAGATCTGGGGATCGCTTCTCGCTCCTATAGTTTTTGATCAATCATCACTCGTCAGTCGTCATTGACCACCATCGACTGCGCCTAGTTCGCAGTGAATTCCCGTGCAAAATCAGACCTATGTGGAAAAGTAACAAAACATTGTACGATGTAACGACCAACATCAGAAAGTAACGGAGCATCCTAAGGTGTAGCGCATCGTCCTGAGCATGGTGCAATAACACGCCTCAAAGATGATATACTGATGAGGTTATGATAATTACTCCCAACTGCAACCTCTTCCGACCGATGCACAATGATAACTTCAGCATACGAACATTGTACTTTGAAGAAGTGTGTGAACACTTTCCCACATGTGAGACAAGGGCTTGAACGTGTAATCACCAACTCATAATGGATTATTTCAATTGTACAATACCTAGTGTTTTTTTCCGTTCGGGTTTTCAATATAAAAAATAATGTTGTCTCTATCTATTGTTTATATTATTTATGTGATGAATTTTCGTGCAATGATAAGACGCTAATTAATCACTCAGTCATAACAAATCTCTCAGCCCATGCTCAAATGACTAGCTTGCAGTAGGAACCAAAGGCTCGTAAGATTTAATGAAATTCTCACGTTAGCTCAGTGGATGAACCATCTAATTGATAGATGACTTATGAGAATAAAACATTCATTGTAGCTCACCAGAGAAGGCATCAACATAACGAAAATATGGCTAGTCAAGCTAGCTTGAGAGTCAACGAGTTGGGCCTCGATAAGCTTGAGCTCGGGATCTTTCACTAAAATCTATTGAGTATGAGCTGGAGCTCATGGTCTTCAACTCATAATCTCGTGCTCTCCGACTAGCCTAAGCATAGTTTTATGATTTAAATAAACCCAAGAGTATTACAATGTGGCCAATAATAACAATGACGTATTAGGATTTACCGAGGGCCATTAGGGATTTTTTTTCTTTTTTTATTTTTAAAAATATATTAAGATATTTTGAATATACTTTAGATCAAAGTCTTTATTTTTTTTGTTTTATGTCAGAACATAAATAAAATAAAATAAAAAATAAAGCATAAATGTGATCCCAAATCACATATAAACCTTTGTTTGGAATTATTTAAAAATATTTTTGGTTAATGATAATTTTAAGATATCTTAATTTTTTAAAGATAATTATCATCGTCATTTCTACCACCTTAATAAAAATAAAAATAGAATGTCTTAAGATACTAACTATTTATTTCATTTCAAATATAAACAAAAAATAAAATAAAATCTTAATTAAAGAGTTGAAAAGCCTCAGATCAAAAAATAAATTAGTAAATCGTTCTATTTTCAGTTTGAGTTGCACGTGCCAAGCAAAAGAAAAAGTATATGGTTCGCTAGAGGGATATCAAAAAATAAATTAGTAAATCGTTCTATTTTCAGTTTGAGTTGCACGTGCCAAGCAAAAGAAAAAGTATATGGTTCGCTAGAGGGAGGGCTTGAACCTCCGACCTTGTGGTTAACAGCCACACGCTCTAACCAACTGAGCTACTCCAGCATTGTTGTTGGATTTGGTTATTAATTATATATATTAAAATATAACATATTTTATCAAATTCCATCAAACTAATATCTTACCCATCGAAATGATAGACACAACAGATAAATAAATAAATTAATTTAAATGTATTATTTATTTCTTATATTATGACCGTTTATTAACCCTTTCGTTAAAGAAAGTTTTACGGGATTCAGAAAGTCATAACGAATGAATTGGAAATGAGTAAACGAAAACAAAAATTAAACCAAATATTTTGATTAAATAAGCCATTTAGAACCTAAAAGCTCTAATATGTTTAAAGCTTTGTGAAGTTATGCTTATCTATGTATTACACTTTTCTTAAAATATATCTCAAAGTTTTGAGATCTATTAGATGAATCATCAAATATTAATAATCGGGCAAGAATATCGAGGCATTTAGAACAAGAAATTCAAATTCAAGATAATATGTGCCCCAATTTCAGAGAGTTTAAGATAAAGTTGAGTGTCTCGATAAGAAGAATCCAATGAGACTGATAGTAATTCAATTTAATTCTAAATGAGTGCTCAGATTAAAGACTTAAAATATAATAAAAAATTTTGGTGCATTAATTGAAAGATTAGAAAATATTTAAATTTGAATTGCTTATAGTCAAATTGAGCAGTTCAAAGATCATCTAATTCTGAGGTCATTTAGGCACTTAAATGTTGAAAAAAAAAATACCTTTAATTAAGATTCAAAGTGAACCATTCAATAGAGTGTTTTGAGATCCTGACTTTGTTTACCAAAACGACCCCCTAAAAAACTATAAATAAACCTCCATTTGTCACTTGAAGGGTGAAGAGGAGGAGAAAAATGAGTTGACTTCTAAAGCTAAATTCTTGAAGTCTTGGCAGTTGTCGGTGATCCAACTTATGCATTCAATTATGACTTATGTAACCAACTACGATTGTTATAGTCTCCAATTATAGCTTTTGTGATCAGTAACCGTTGTTATCGCCGCCAACTATAACTTATATAACCTATTTTGACCGCTGCAACTATTAAGTAAATGAAACCGAAAGAAATGATATCAAGAATTCTAGTATTTATGTTATAGTGCCCCTGCCTGCTTTATCTCTTGTAGTTTATTTTTTTTTCCTATAAATAGGAATGGTTGTTATATAGTGAGCATGTCAATGGAACATATTATTTTTCAATCTACATTTATCTATTCTTTTTTCTTTCTACTTTAGATAATCATAATTGATAGAATTCTTAATTTTATCATGGTATCAGAGCACTGAAAGTGATTAAGAATTCAAATATCCTTCAAAAAAGAAGCATTTGTCGTGTTTTCTAGTAAAATTTAAAGATTAACTTGATAATCTTCCCCATCCTCATCAATCATCATTAATTTCTTTCCACTTCCTCTACAAATGTAGCAATGCCAACTCCTACTATGGCACTTTCAAATAATAATTACATCCCAAATCAGTTATAGTTTTTCATGGCAAACATCAAAGGTATTATCATGCACCTCTTACAGCTGAAAATCATCATACCTGAAAAGCTCAAATAATCAAGCTATTTCGTGCCAACGAATTTGATGGCTTTCTCGATGGAATTTGTTTTTGTCCAAATCCATACATTCTTAATTCCATGAGCTTTGAATTTTTTAATCTAGATCATGCCAAATGCATCTTGATTGATCATAATCTTGTTATTGCATTATATTATGATATATATCTCTCAATTCTTCAAGGGAGACAAAACAAGGCAACAATACTTATCCTAAAACAAATTTAAGTTGATACACTTGTCGTCGCAGGTGTTATATTTGAATTAATCTTGCATGCTATCTTGTATGTTATTAATGGATTACATTCAAGTTATCATGTTTTCAAGGCACCCATCAGAATTAATCTAAAACAAATTGGACTCGATGATTTATGTACATTACTATGCATATAACAGATTAATTGGCTCGTGAGGCTTCAAGGAGGCACAATAATCTCTCAACACATCTTTAATAGCTAATAAACGAGATGGGAAATTCAAGTATTTATATATATTTATTAATCAAATATTTATGAATAAAGTACAAGCATGAATATTGTGATTGATTTTCATATATAGAAGTTGTGAGTATTACACAAGTCCATGCATAATACAACCCCGACCAGCTTCAAGCTACTGAAAAGATTTTTACAATACATAAAAGGCACCAATAATATGGGTCTACCTATAAGAAGAAGACCTCCAAAATTAACAGCCTATAAAAATTCGAATTGGGCGGGTGATTCAATAGATCATAAGTCCACTTTTGGATAGTGTATTTCTAAGAACCACTCTAATTTCTTCAGAGCATAGGGGCTCAGTCTTCCATTGAAGCTGAATATAGACATTGAATACGGTGGCAACAAAAATTGTTTCGCTTAGGTGTCTACTATAAGACTTCAAAGTATCTGTAGTAGAACAATGGTTTATTATGATAATACATCAACGATAGCTTTGGCAACAAAAATTGTTTCGCTTTTGTACCCTACACAAAAATCAAACATATTGAGATCGATTACCTTTATATATGAGTATCAAAAAAACTTCAACATTATACTTGTACATCAAATATATGCAGTCTATTGTAGTCTATATGTTTCCTATAAGTAAGAATGGTTGTACTACGCGTATAATTGAGCAACATATTAATTTTGAATTTACATTTCTCTATTTTGTTCGCGTTCATTCTACTTCTGATAATGAAAAATGACAGGATAATGAATTCTACTAATAGCCACTAACTACAACTTCTACAACCAACTAAAATTTGTACAGCCAACTACAACGGTAAAAACCAACTACTTATATAGCCAACTATAACTTTATAGCCAGCTTTTATTATCGTAACCATCACTTGCGATTCTTGCAACTCAATTTTTACTTTTATAACCAAACTACTTTTACAATTCAATGATCGCCAATTTTTATAGCTCATCTTCTTTGATTTATAAGAAAAGTGAACATATATCCTCTTAATTCTACAATGAATTACTTAAACTAGGACAAAGCCTAATATTTTTTTTTCCCTCATACCAATTCTTAGCTGGAATTCCTNCATAGCCAACTATAACTTTATAGCCTTATTATTGAAACCATCAATTGCGATTCTTGCAACTCAATTGTTACTTTTATAACCAAACTACTTTTACAAATCAATGATCGCCAATTTTTATAGCTCATCTTCTTTGATTTTTAAGAAAAGCGAGCATATATCCTCTTAATTCTATATTGAATTACTTAAACTAGGACAAAGCCTAATATTTTTTTTTCCCTCATACCAATTCTTAGCTGGAATTCCTACCTTTTAGGTGCTGCAAAATAATACACATAAAATTTCGTTGTTTTTTTTTTATTTTTTTTTATGCCTCATCTTCCTTAATTATATAATTAATTACAGTAACCAGGTCAAGCCCTACCTACTTTTTTTTTTTTCGCCTCAACCATTCTCAGCTGGAATCCCATCTTTTATGCTCTGGAAAATTATACAGAGCTCTGTTATTAAATTTTTTTTAATGTTGAGGTAGAGAAAGAATTGAAAATAGAAAAAGGATGGCACTGAATGAGGAAAAATACGGATCGGAGTCCGCACGCAGCTTGCGTGCGGACTCCGATCCAGACCGTAAATCACCTGATNTATACAGAGCTCTGTTATTAATTTTTTTTTAATGGTGGGGTAGAGAATTGAAAATATAAAAAGGATGGCATTGAATGAGGCCAGCCATCTTAGGGTGCGTTTGGGGCAATTTGTGTATTTCAGAATAAACAATTTATCCTAAAACGTGGCCCACGGGTTGGCTGCAGGGTTCGACCCGTGGTCAGCATTTAGTGTACAAATAGAACCACATTTTCGGATAAACGGACAAAACACACGATCCAAACGGTACCGCGATGTTTTCAAAAACACCCCCACTCTTATAAGCTGCCACAAACGGGCCCTAAAGCTTCGATGGGAAGCCTTTTCCTCACAGCAAATCAAAAATATATAGTTTTTCAAATATTTCATATTTAAAAAAATAAATATATAAAAAATATTTTATTCAAAATAAAAAAAACAAATCCAAAAAAAGAACGCCTACTAACCCCTTAGTGAATGAATTCCACTACATCTACTGATGANAAAAAACGGAAATAATCTTGACCATAGATCGTCGTGATCTACGGTCAAGATCGAACACCGCATGCAGAGATGCATGCGGTGTCCGCACGCAATAATCCCTCCTGAATGAGGCCAGCCATCTTAGGGTCTGTTTAGGGCAATTTGTGTTTCAAGATAAGCAATTTATTCTAAAATGTGGCCCGCAAGTTGATTACGGGGTTCAACCCGTGGTCTGCATTTAGCGTACAAATGGAACAACTTTTTCGGATAAACGGACAAAACGCGCGATCCAAACGGTACCGCGGCGTTTTCAAAAACACTCCCACACTTATAAGCTGCCACAAACGGGTCATAAAGCTTCGACGGAAAGTCTTTTCCTCACAGCAAATCAAAATTATATATTTTTTCAAATATTTCATATTTTTTAAAAAATATATATATATAAAATTGTTTATTCAAAAAAAAAAAACAAACCCAAAAAAAGAACGCCTAGTAACCCCTTAGTGAATGAATTTCACTACATCTACTGATGAAGCAAATTATCATACAAGGCACATTGATCCATATAAATACATGGTAAACAAAAAAGGATCATAATATACTCTATGCTCTACAGCACATCTTTTTAAATTTTTTTTTTTTCATTGAGAAGAATATATAAGCCTTTTCACATAACTTATGAATTAGCGAATAACAGTTACAATTACCCTGAAATCATGAGTGACTGATAAGGCACTCTCTTTATGTCAACTATCGNAAAACACATGGTAAACAAAAAAGGATCATAATATACTCTATGCTCTACAACACACATCTTTTTAATTTTTTTTTTTTTTCATTGAGAAGAATATAGAAGCCTTTTCACATAGATTATGAACTAGCGAATAACAGTTACAATTACCCTGAAATCATGAGTGACTGATAAGGCACTCTCTTTATGTCAACTATCGTTGAGTATTCACCATCGAGAGGCTGCTTCCATGGCTCTCCGTCCATCTGCATGTACGCTCTTCTCCATTCACCGCCTCTGACTTCCAGCCTAATTGCAGCAGCCTGAAAGTTAACCAATAGAGCAAACTGTATCAGCTTCCATATCTCATATAGACCAGAAAATATAATGTCCGGTGTGGATTATGACAAGTTCATTCTTTTAGGCAATTTACAAAAAGATACATCACAACCAACAAAATGAATGATGGATATTAAGTATTNAAGCTCTGTTACTAAATTTTTTTTAATGGTGGGGTAGAGAATTGAAAATATAAAAAGGATGACAGTGAATGAGGCCAGCCATTTAGGGTGCGTTTGGGGCAATTTATGTGTTTTAGGATAAGCAATTTATCCTAAAACGTGGCCCACGGCCCGTGGTCTGCATTTAGTGTACAAATGGAACCACATTTTCGGATAAACGAACAAAACGCACGATCCAAACGGTACTGCGACGTTTTCAAAAACACCCCCTCACAGAAAATCAAAAATATATATTTTTTTCAAATATTTCATATTTAAAAAAATAAATATATAAAAAATATTTTATTCAAAATAAAAAAAAAACAAATCCAAAAAAAGAACGCCTACTAACCCCTTAGTGAATGAATTCCACTACATCTACTGATGAAGCAAATTATCATACAAGGCACATTGATCCATATAAATACATGGTAAACAAAAAAGGATCATAATATACTCTATGCTCTACAACACATCTTTTTAATTTTTTTTTTTTTTCCTTGAGAAGAATATATAAGCCTTTTCACATAGATTATCAACTAGCGAACAACAGTTACAGTTACCCTGAAATCATGAGCGACTGATAAGGCACTCTCTTTATGTCAACTATCGTTGAGTATTCACCATCGAGAGGCTGCTTCCATGGCTCTCCGTCCATCTGCATGTACGCTCTTCTCCATTCACCGCCTCTGACTTCCAGCCTAATTGCAGCAGCCTGAAAGTTAACCAATAGAGCAAACTGTATCAGCTTCCATATCTCATATAGACCAGAAAATACTATGTCCGGTGTGGATTATGACAAGTTCATTCTTTTAGGCAATTTACAAAAAGATGCATCACAACCAACAAAATGAATGATGGATATTAAGTATTATATCGACTATGACAATAGAGCACGGGTAATAAGAATTCGTCACAATTAAAAACTTAACATTGAAGTAATAACTGTCAACATAAAACGAAAATTAAAAAAAAGTACTACTTAAAAGTGGAAAATGGGAGATGAGGAGTGTGAAATACTCATAGCCAAACATAGCTGAATTTCATGAACGTTCAGCTTATATTAGAGACTTTGGAAGTATGTTAAAGTAATATTTTAAGTACCTNACTTCCATATCTCATATAGACGAGAAAATATTATGTCCGGTGTGGATTATGACCAGTTCATTCTTTTAGGCAATTTACAAAAAGATACATCACAACCAACAAAATGAATGATGGATATTAAGTATTATATCGACTATGACAATAGAGCACGGGTAATAAGAATTCGTCACAATTAAAAATTTAACATTGAAGTAATAACTGTCAACATAAAATGAAAATTAAAAAAAAAGTACTACTTAAAAGTGGAAAATGGCAGATGAGGAGTGTGAAATACTCATAGCCAAACAGAGCTGAATTTCATGAACGTTCAGCTTATATTAGAGACTTTGGAAGTATGTTAAAGTAATATTTTAAGTACCTGAGCTATGTGCTTTGCAGTTATAAGCTCAACCATCACGACTGAAGCATGCCAACCTTCCTTGAGGCCAAAGATTTCAAGCAGGCCATCATCCAAATGGGCCTCAACAAAACCTCTCTGTGAAGCAGAATGATAATATTAAGTAAAGAATAACAAATCCACTTTGTCAACTGATATTAACAGCTAATAGAACAATGCGGGTCTTTTTTAAAACTTCTACGCAGCTACACGGGAAGAAAAGATATGAAACATGCATATGCTCAAGGAATTCACAAACATAGCGTGCCCTCTACCATCAGAACATGTTGTCAAATACAAGGCAATCAATTTCACATTAATCACGGGCATGGCCTCGTGAGCAAATATAATTGCAAGGCATATCACAGGCAGTAGTATTGATATCAAAAAACAAAATTATAATCCTTTTACAGACCAAATGCAATGGTATATGTAGATTTGCTGTACCTTCTCAAGATATTCAGGATTGGGATGGCCCCAAGGATTCCGTCCACTTCCGTAGTTGTGAAGATTTAAACAAACTATCGACCTAACACTGCAACCAAAAACCAATTATGAGAATACATAAACTCAAAAGAAATACACCAGTCTGGAATAATTAGCAAACCAAAGACATTTGACTCTAGAGCTAATCATTTTTTACTGGAATAAAAAAATTTTACAAAAAAAAAAAAGAAGAAATAGATTGCTAAAGAAATTGTATAACAATAACATAAAGCAAGCAACGTTATCCATCCAAATTCAGATTTTAAATGAAGTAGAAATCTTACCTTCTGGGAACTTCAATTGGCTCCCATTCTGAACAATTTACCTTTTTTACAAAAATGCGTAGTATATTCCTCAGTCCCCTGAATAAATAGGTCCAAAATTGTCATCAATCAGTAAATTTAAACAGCTACACATATTAGGCACGCATAAAGACAGGCCAGCAGAAAACTAAAGGACATAAAAAAATATAGTCCTACAATAGACCAAATGTATCAGATCTTCAGTTAATATTTGAAGAATCAAATGTTTGGTTTTCTGTTTTGGGTTCTCATAAATATGAGCTGAATGCCAGAAACATAGCCTTAATTTAATTTGAGGAAAGAAATTATTTTGGATGAGAATTAAAATTCAATTGTGGCTTTGGATTTTATCCCATTCTCATTTTTGGCATAGGTCTGAAAAAAACCCATTAAAAACAAGATCAATCATTCATTTTATTTTCAATCTACAACATAATGTGTTCAAGTACTCTAAACATAGTGAATAGAAAAAAATTTAGCGTCAGAAACAAATGTGGAACTTTTGCCTATATTCTATTTCATTAATCCACTTTGACAAAAATCACCCAGACAATAATGAACCAAACCTCCGCAATATGTTCCAACTTTCAAGCAAACCCCATATAAATACTCCAAAGGTAATTAATGTTCAATTGATGCGGCATATAAATAGCACAAATTGCAATAAAATGAATCGAAGGATAACAAAATTACTGGCATAAGTGCTGCCATTTTAATGCATCAAACTGCTAACCTTAGGCTAGGATCAGTTGTGCAGGGTGTAAAGAACCATCCTTGAGAGCAGCTATATCCACCGTAGATTAGCTGGAACGAAGAACATGAAATCAACTAAATAATATGAAAGTAACTATTTTCACTTTCTTATGTATAAATGTGGAAAAAAGTAAAGCTAGGATGCAAGTAATAAAGTACACTTGTGCTAAATGACACTACAATACTAGCTTAAAGCTGAACAGGTAAAGCACTTGAACAAGTAAAATTTTGTAATAACTGCCATGACATTTCTGGACGGATTCTAGATTAATAGTATAATAGCAATTTCCACAAAAGCAGATCACTAGAGAATCTCCACAATCATGCCTTTCCTGGCTTCCCGGGTTTTAGGTTTAAGAAGATTTTCAAAATCCATCCCTCATGAGGGCATTTGTAACTTGTCTCACTGCAACCAAAGTTTTAGAAATGTATACCTGATAACAACTAAAATTCTAGCCTTCAAGTTCAATAACACATCTCATAACAACCACCTGTTGGGAATATCTCAGTTAGAGCTGTACTTAAGATTCCCTGGTCAATGTATTCAAGAACTTCTTTACTCCATAGCTACTCCATAAATAGTGTTCTATTGTACCTAACAATGTATTGGTTTCATAAATTCATATGTGAGATTTCTGTCTTTACATTCTATCATCTCTATTCTCTTCTCTCTGCAATTTATTTCTGAAGATGTTTTCATGGCATCAGAGATAGAAAATGTAACAGGTTATCTCTCTTCCATTTCTTCTTCTAATTTCTCTTCTTCGTTCCAATTTCTTCGGTAATTGTTCATTTCTCTCTCATTATGGATTCCGCTTAGGGTTGTAAACGAACTGAACACGAACGAACAGAGCTTGTGTTCGTGTTCGTGTTCTCGTGTTTGAAATTGTTCGTGAAGTCACTGTTCGTGTTCATTTCTTAACAAACGAGCCGAACACGAGTTGTTCGCGAACGACNTCGAGCTAATCATTTTTTACTGGAATAAAAAAAATTAAAAAAAAAAAAGAAATAGATTGCTAAAGAAATTGTATAACAATAACATAAAGCAAGCAACGCTATCCATCCAAATTCAGATTTTAAATGAAGTAGAAATCTTACCTTCTGGGAACTTCAATTGGCTCCCATTCTGAACAATTTACCTTTTTTACAAAAATGCGTAGTATATTCCTCAGTCCCCTGAATAAATAGGTCCAAAATTGTCATCAATCAGTAAATTTAAACAGCTACACATATTAGGCACGCATAAAGACAGGCCAGCAGAAAACTAAAGGACATTAAAAAATATAGTTCCTATAATAGACCAAATGTATCAGATCTTCAGTTAATATTTGAAGAATCAAATCTTTGGTTTTCTGTTTTGGGTTCTCATAAATATGAGCTGAATGCCAGAAACATAGCCTTAATTTAATTTGAGGAAAGAAATTATTTTGGATGAGAATTAAACTTTATCCCATTCTCATTTTTGGCATAGGTCTGAAAAAAACCCATTAAAAACATGATAAATCATTCATTTTATTTTCAATCTACACCATAATGTGTTCAAGTAAGTACTCTAAACATAGTGAATAGAAAAAAATTTAGCGTCAGAAACAAATGTGGAACTTTTGCCTATATTCTATTTCATTAATCCACTTTGACAAACAACACCCAGAAAATAATGAACCAAACCCCCGCAATATGTTCCAACTTTCAAGCAAACCATATAAATACTCCAAATGTAATTGATGTTCAATTGATGCGGCATATAAACAGCACAAATTGCAAAAAAATGAATTGAAGGATAACAAAATTACTGGCACAAGTGCTGCCATTTTAATGCATCAAACCGCTAACCTTAGGCTAGGATCAGTTGTGCAGGGTGTAAAGAACCATCCTTGAGAGCAGCTATATCCACCGTAGATTAGCTGGAACGAAGAACATGAAATCAATTAAATAATATGAAAGTAACTATTTNGTTCTCATAAATATGAGCTGAATGCCAGAAACATAGCCTTAATTTAATTTGATGAAAGAAATTATTTTGGATGAGAATTAAACCTTATCCCATTCTCATTTTTGGCATAGGTCTGAAAAAAACCCATTAAAAACATGATAAATCATTCATTTTATTTTCAATCTACACCATAATGTGTTCAAGTAAGTAAACTAAACATAGTGAATAGAAAAAAATTTAGCGTCAGAAACAAATGTGGAACTTTTGCCTATATTCTATTTCATTAATCCACTTTGACAAACAACACCCAGACAATAATGAACCAAACCCCGGCAATATGTTCCAACTTTCAAGCAAACCATATAAATACTCCAAATTTCAATTGATGCGGCATATAAACAGCACAAATTGCAATAAAATGAATCGAAGGATAACAAAATTACTGGCACAAGTGCTGCCATTTTAATGCATCAAACCGCTAACCTTAGGCTAGGATCAGTTGTGCAGGGTGTAAAGAACCATCCTTGAGAGCAGCTATATCCACCGTAGATTAGCTGGAACGAAGAACATGAAATCAATTAAATAATATGAAAGTAACTATTTCCACTTTCTTATGTATAAATGAGGAAAAAAGTAAAGCTAGGATGCAAGTAGTAAAGTACACTTGTGCTAAATGACACTACAATACTAGCTTAAAGCTGAACGGGTACACCACTTGAACAAGTAAAATTTTGTAATAACTGCCATGACATTTCTGGACGGATTCTAGATTAATAGTATAATAGAAATTTCATCAAAAGCAGATCACTAGAGAATCTCCAAAATCATGCCTTTCCTGGCTTCCGGGTTTTAGGTTTAAGAAGATTTTCAAAATCCATCCCTCATGAGGGCATTTGTAACTTGTCTCACTGCAACCAAAGTTTTAGAAATGTATACCTGATAACAACTAAAATTCTAGCCTTCAAGTTCAATAACACATCTCATAACAACCACCTGTTGGGAATGTCTCAGTTAGAGCTGTACTTAAGATTCCTGGTCAATGTATTCAAGAACTTCTTTACTCCCTAGCTACTCCATAAATAGTGTTCTATTGTACCTAACAATGTATTGGTTTCATAAATTCATATGTGAGATTTCTGTCTTTACATTCTATCATCTCTATTCTCTTCTCTCTGCAATTTATTTCTGAAGATGTTTTCATGGCATCAGAGATAGAAAATGTAACAGGTTATCTCTCTTCCATTTCTTCTTCTAATTTCTCTTCTTCGTTCCAATTTCTTCATTAATTGTTCATTTCTCTCTCATTATGGATTCAGCTAACTCCACAAATGAAAACTTATCATTCCTAACTCCATCTCCATCAATCCCTCTCTCTCAAATTTCTCATACCAACATCAGAAATCTGGCCGCCATATAGCTTATAATTGAAAGCTACCCTATCTGGAGATCTCAGGTATGCAAACTGTTCAAGGCCAATGGTTTTGAAACATTTCTTGAGGGTACATCTTATCCATTGCCAGCTTTACCTGATTCAAGTGAAAGTTCTCCAAACAATTCCCACCACATATGGAAGCTCATTAATCAGAATCTTGCACCAGCCATTTATTCAATAATCTCCCAATCTATCTTACCGCGTGTTCTAAACCTTGAATCTACATCTGCTTTATGGATCACACTGTCCAAACGACAGCAATGCCTAAGCATTACATTAGAGAAGTCATATTAGTGGAAGGTCATGATGGGGGCCCAGCCAGTTATTTTGGAAAAGAAGACTAGCTCTTTTGCAAGACATAGTATTGGCCCTCTATGCGTCAAGATGTGGACCGCCATTTGCAGAGAGGTGCCATATTTGTCATTTAGCCAAGACAAGAAATCAAAGTCAGGTTTATACATTTTAGAATTTGTGGTTGGTTTACCACACACTCAATGACACTAGGATTTTGTGATGATGGTGGTGGATAGATTCTTCAAGTGGCCCACTTTGTTGGCATCCAAATCCTCATTAGAGTCTCTCACATTGTCAATTTGTACTTCAAGGATGTAGTTTGTTTACAAGACAATCCAAGTACTATTATTTTAGATCGGCATGTTATATTTTTAAACCAATTTTAGAAGACATTATGGAGTAAATTGGGAACCAAACTTCAATATAGTTCAACTTCCCATCCACAAACTGATGAGCAAACAAAACTGTGAATAAAAATCTTGGAAATCTACTTCGTTGCTATGTGGGTAAGAATCTTGCACAATGGGATCATCTATCACAATTGTAGTTTACTTATAACCGGTCCTGTAGCCAAACATCCAAATACAACCATTTTAAGGTGGTTTATGGGAAAAATCCTCTCTCTCCGCTTGATCTTATGTTGGATATTCCAATCAAGGGCATGATCCCGAATATTAAGGCTTGGCTAAAATGAAATCCAAGAGCTCCATAAATTGGTTCGAGAGAATATCCTTAGACAAAATGAAGTGTATCAACGACAAACAAACAAAAATAAAAAAGGCACTAACGTTCAAAGGAAACGAAGTATGGATTCAGTTAAGGAAACAACATTTTCCTCCAAAAAACACTTGGGAAGCACAAAGCCAAAGTTGGCATACCTTTCTGGATTGTGAAGTGTATTAATGACATCACTTACCAAATTGATCTCCCAGACGATTATACTATTTTTACTACATTCAACATCGTTGACTTGACTCCACATTATGCATCTGATTATGAAATACAACTAATGAAGAATCCCTGCAAACCTCAAGAGATTGACATCAAAGCTTGGAGATTATTCTAATGTTATTGTGATTGTTTTATTTCAGTCTTTTTTATTTTGTTTCAAATGTTTTTCTATAATTTTATTTATTTGGATGGCAAACTTGTAATTAGGAAGGTTCTTAGCTTATATAGAAGACCTATAGGTTGTTTTGGGAGGCAGCTTTTGAAGAGTTTCTTTTCTTTCCTTGGAGAGTGGTTTGGTGCTCATCTCGTAACCTTAGTTGTTGTATCTTGAGGTGCCTCTAACATGATGCTTTGGCCATTGTACCTCGTCTTCGTCTCAGAAATCTTGACGTGTTTTGTTTCCAATTGTTTTTTGTTCTCTATTTGCTCTTTTCAGTTGGTCCTCACTACAGTTTTCTTTTCCCTATTGTTGTGTAAGTATGGATCCCACGAGGCGTCCTCATCTAGTAATCCTTTCCATTTAATAAAAAGTTCATAGTGATCAACATGAAATTGAAAGGATGTATTGTGCATGTCCTTCTGTGGCATCTGAATATATTGATGCTGACTTCAAGTCAATCTTAGAGTATACTGCAGTCCCAAAAAACTCTTCCAATAACTAATCGATCACCGGGATAGAAAATTTGTCAGGTTCGACTTCCTCATTTATTGTCTGATAATCCACACGGAAGTGCCAACTCCCATCCATCTTCAATGGCGAGGTTGTCCTAGAGAAAGAACTCACACTTAGCTATATGATCTCGACCTCCAACTTCTTTCGAATCCATCTCTCGATCTTGTCCTTCTATACATGTGAGTAGTGATATGGCGGTACATGGATTGGAGAAACCAACGATCTAAAGATTATTGCATGCTCAAGTTTGTTCCCCATTCCTTTGCTTGAACCCATAGCTCTCGTTATGCCTAGAGCAGTATGATCCCAGCCTAAAGAAGCTCACACTAGGTTATATGATCCAAGCCTCCAACATCTCTCGAATCTCGTCCTTTTGTACCTGAGAGTAGTGATATGTGCATACACTGATGGGTGAAAACCCCGATCTCAAGATTATTGCATGCTCGAGTCAGCTTCGGATTTCTTTGCTCAATCCCACGGCTTTCAATCCGCCTAGAACAATGATGTTGCCCTAATGCCGCATAATTTCTTCATGTTGCTTTCGCTCACACCGGCTTTAAACGAGCCACTCAATCCTGTGGTGGACTGAGGCGATCTTGGGTGAAACTCAGCAATCATCTTCATCAATTTTTAAGAGTCGTGAATCTTCCCTCCATGGATGACAACCGGCCTGCCAAAGACGAAAAACACTCGTCCATTTCTAATTTGATTTGACGCCTCTTTTCTCAGATTTCTTCTCCAGACATATATGTCTTTAGTCGCCGATGCTCCCAAGAAAGTTTTCAATCACAAATGCAGAACATTGTACCTCACAATCCTCTGTTGGTTTCCTAACTAACTCTAATCACAACTGTATCGAGAGGTTCAGGAGCAAAATTCTTGTACGTGGGTTCGACACGAAACTCATAAACACCGCGATCGTTTATCGTTAGCTTATTCGCTAGCTCATGACTGTATCGCAAGGTTAAGTCAGCGTTTGTGACAACGACGGAGGCACCTGTAAACTGAGATCCAGTCGGCTAAAAACCTATATCTAATCGCGACTATATCGCGAGGTTACTGTTAGGACGAAAATCCTGTACACCGCTATCCCATCAGCTGCCAAGAATTAATAAGCCCCGATCCAATTGGCAAAGAAATAATGAAACCTTGATCTTCAACTACTCAATCGAGATCCTTACTATCACCATCCTAACAACCACGATCCTGACTACCTTGATGTCACAATCTGNGGTACATCTTGTCCATTGCCAGCTTTACCTGATTCAAGTGAAAGTTCTCCAAACAATTCCCATCACATATGGAAGCTCATTGATCAGAATCTTGCACCAGCCATTTATTCAATAATCTCCCAATGTATCTTACCGCGTGCTCTAAACCTTGAATCTACATATGCTTTATGGATCACACTGTCCAAACGACAGCAATGCCTAAGCATTACATTAGAGAAGTCATATTAGTGGAAGGTCATGATGGGGGCCCAGCCAGTTATTTTGGAAAAGAAGACTAGCTCTTTTGCAAGACATAGTATTCGCCGTCTATGCGTCAAGATGTGGACCGCCATTTGTAGAGAGGTGCCATATTTGTCATTTAGCCAAGACAAGAAATCAAAGTCAGGTTTATACTTTTTAGAATTTGTGGTTGGTTTACCACACACTCAATGACACAAGGATTCTGTGATGATGGTGGTGGATAGATTCTTCAAGTGGCCCACTATGTTGGCATCCAAATCCTCATTAGAGTCTCTCACATTGTCAATTTGTAATTCAAGTATGTAGTTTGTTTACAAGACAATCCACGTACTATTATTTTAGATCGGCATGTTATATTTTTAAACCAATTTTAGAAGACATTATGGAGTAAATTGGGAACCAAACTTCAATATAGTTCAACTTCCCATCCACAAACTGATGAGCAAACAAAAACTGTGAATAAAAATCTTGGAAATCTACTTCGTTGCTATGTGGGTAAGAATCTTGCACAATGAGATCTTCTATCACAATTGTAGCTTACTTATAACCGGTCCCGTAGCCAAACATCCAAATACAACCATTTTAAGGTGGTTTATGGGAAAAATCCTCTCTCTCCGCTTGATCTTACGTTGGATATTCCAATCAAAGGGAAAGATCCCGAATATTAAGGCTTGGCTAAAATGAAATCCAAGAGCTCCATAAGTTGGTTCGAGAGAATATCCTTAGACAAAATGAAGTGTATCAGCGACAAACAAACAGAAGTAAACAAGGCACTAACGTTCAAAGGAAACAAAGTATGGATTCAATTAAGGAAACAACATTTTCCTCCAAAAAATACTTGGGAAGCACAAAGCCAAAGTTGACGTACCTTTCTGGATTGTGAAGTGTATTAATGACATCACTTACCAAATTGATCTCCCAGACGATTATACTATTTTTACTACATTCAACATCGTCGGCTTGACTCCACATTATACATCTGATTATGAAATACAACTAATGAAGAATCCCTGCAAACCTCAAGAGATTGACATCAGAGCTTGGAGATTATTCTAATGTTATTGTGATTGTTTTATTTCAGTCTTTTTTATTTTGCTTCAAATGTTTTTCTATAATTTTATTTATTTGGATGGCAAACTTGTAATTAGGAAGGTTCTTAGCTTATATAGAAGACCTATAGGTTGTTTTGGGAGGCAGCTTTTGAAGAGTTTCTTTTCTTTCCTTGGAGAGTGGTTTGGTGCTCATCTCGTAACCTTAGTAGTTGTCTTGAGGTGCCTCTAACGTGATGCTTTGGCCATTGTACCTCGTCTTCGTCTCAGAAATCTTGACGTGTTTTGTTTCCAATTGTTTTTTGTTCTCTATTTGCTCTTTTCAGTTGGTCCTCACTACAGTTTTCTTTTCCCTATTGTTGTGTAAGTATGGATCCCACAAGGCGTCCTCATCTAGTAATCCTTTCCATTTAATAAAAAGTTCATAGTGATCAACATGAATTTGAAAGGATGTATTGTGCATGTCCTTCTGTGGCATCTGAATGTATTGATACTGACTTTAAGTCAATCTTATAGTATACTTCAGTCCCAAAAAACTCTTCCAATAACTAATCGATCACCGGGATAGAAAATTTGTCAAGTTCGACTTCCTCATTTATTGTCTGATAATCCACACGGAAGCGCCAACTCCCATTCTTCTTCAATGGTGAGGTTGTGCTAGAGAAAGAACTCACACTTAGTTATATGATCTCGACCTCCAACTTCTCTCGAATCCATCTCTCGATCTTGTCCTTCTATACATGTGAGTAGTGATATGGGGGTACATGGATTGGAGAAACCAGCGATCTAAAGATTATTGCATGCTCAAGTTTGTTCCCCATTCCTTTGCTTGATCCCATAGCTCTCGTTATGCCTAGAGCAGCGACGCTGCTCGGATGCCACAATTTCATCAAATTGTCGTATGATCCCAGCCTAAAGAAGCTCACACTAGGTTATATGATCCAAGCCTCCAACATCTCTCGAATCTCGTCCTTTTGTACATGAGAGTAGTGATATGTGCATACACTGATGGGTGAAAACCCTGATCTCAAGATTATTGCATGCTCGAGTCAGCTTCGAATTTCTTTGCTCAATCCCACGGCTTTCAATCCGCCTAGAACAATGATGTTGCCCTAATGCCGCATAATTTCTTCATGTTGCTTTCGCTCACACCGGCTTTAAACGAGCCACTCAATCCTGTGGTGGACTGAGGCGATCTTGGGTGAAACTCAGCAATCATCTTCATCAATTTTTAAGAGTCGTGAATCTTCCCTCCATGGATGACAACCGGCCTGCCAAAGACGAAAAACACTCGTCCATTTCTAATTTGATTTGACACCTCTTTTCTCAGATTTCTTCTCCAGACATCTATGTCTTCAGTCGTCGATGCTCCCAAGAAAGTTTTCAATCACAAATGCAGAACATTGTACCTCACAATCCTCTGTTGGTTTCCTAACTAACTCTAATCGCAACTGTATCGAGAGGTTCAAGAGCAAAATTCTTATACGTGGGTTCGACACGAAACTCATAAACAACGCGACCGTTTATCGTTAGCTTATTCGCTAGCTCATGACTGTATCGCAAGGTTAAGCCAGCATTTGTGACAACGACAAAGGCACCTGTAAACTGAGATCCAGTCGGCTAAAAACCTATATCTAATCGCGACTATATCACGAGGTTATTGTTAGGACGAAAATCTTGTACACCGCTATCCCATCGGCTGCCAAGAATTAATAAGCCCCGATCCAATTGGCTAAGAAATAATAAAACCTTGATCTTCTACTACTCAATCGAGATCCTTACTATCACCATCCTAACAACCACGATCCTGACTACCTTGATGTCACAATCTGACGTTGCTTTTCAGAAAGTCAAAGGCTCTGTATGTCGCGATCCCAGCCTTTCCTAACATCTGCATGTCGTGATACCGTCAATGATTTTCGAGAAATCGATTGCTTTGATTACAATTTGGTACAAAAACATGACAAATCTCTATAGAAATTAGGACAAATAAAATATTTTGTTTCAAGAACACAAAACAACACAACTTAGATACATAAATATAAACATGTACAAGTCGAAATGTATCCATTCTTTTTCAAACCCCAACCCTAACACCTACAATTCGAGAGATAGACTACCTCTCCTAAACCCTAATCCTAAGATTGAAGACAACAATCTCTTCATAACATAACTTAACACTAAATATATTAAACTCTATTTATACTACACAATAATAATTAATAAATGACGAGATTGTCTTTTTAACCTCGCACCTGAAATAAACCTTCAAATTATTTGTTGGGCTCTGCGTCGGTGTAAAAAATATGCTTAGATGATTTTGGACATAAGTAACAAAATTTTAAAAAATGCACCCTATCATATGGATGGACAATATTAGCACTAGGAGACTAGGGAAGGAAAAAAGGATAAACCTCAAGTAAGATGGATGAAAAGAGATCAAAATAATTTGTTAAGAATAGATTAAAACTTAAAAAAAAAAATTCAAAAAAAAAGAATGAAAAATAAAAATGCATAAAGCCAACACAAATAGTTGGGATAAGGCCAATGTTGCTGATGATAGTGATAGGCTTGCGTACCACCATGTATAAAATGAAGAAGGTAAAAATTCAATAAAACTACATGGCAAATACAATCATGCATAACCATTGAGAAGGCCTTGCAAATGATAAAAACTTTCAACACTAAAAATCCAAAAAATATCAATGTGTCCATGTCATATGAGCAGAAGCCTGAAGCAAAAATTGTTTGCCTTGTCTTATAATAAGCAAATAAGTAGAGAAAATGAGTGAAAACAGATAATGTAATTGAAAAAAAATAAGCAACAAAAATTTTTTAAC